>PVIH01011355.1:31988-69768 GCA_004025045.1 Sigmodon hispidus | reverse complement strand
GATTGCTACACATATATTTTCTTTGTGTTCATCTTTCCCTCTGAATTTTTTTTTCCCCTGTATATCCTTATTCAAGGTCTCTTCCCCCTCCCAACACATCTGGTCATTTTTCTTCTCTGCGACTCCCCATCCCCTCCCTGGGCAGGGAGCAGACAGTCCTATGGTCCCACTGACCCAATAATGCTTAGATCAGTCTCCACTTCTGACAAGTTTTTTATAGCATTTCTTTCTTTCTTTCTTTCTTGAATTTTACGACAAACTAAAATTCTTCTTTCATATATTTCATCCCCATTATAATTTTCCCTCCCTCCTTACAGCTAGTTGCCTGCCACCTCCACTCTTTCCCCATCCATCCTCCTTCCCTCTCATCTCAGAAAACATCATACCCCACCAGGGACACCACAAATACAACATAACAGATTTCACTAACACCAGTCACATAACACTTCAAGGCTGGATAAGGCAACCCAGTAGGCCAAAACGGGTCCCACAAGTAGGAAGCAGAGTCAACAAGTGCCACCACTCCCACTGTTAGGAACACTACAGAAACACTAAGCTACTTGTTTATAACATACTTGCAGAAAACCTAAGCCAGGTAGATCCCAAAAGGTTCACTGATCCCTGCAAGCCTCCATGAGTCCCAATAAGCTGATTCTGTGGACCATGTTCTTATAGTGTCCTGACTCCTCTGATTCCTCTGATCCTTCCTCCTCTCCCACACAGGACTCACCTAGCACCACCTAAAGGTTCCCTGTGGGACTCTGCATTTGCTCCCATCAGTTGCTGGATGAAGTCTCTCTGGTTCCTTTGATGACAGTTCTGCTAGGTTTCAGTTCCAGAACACTCTGAAAACAAGATAGGCTGTAGATAAAATTTTTGTGGATGGGTTTGTTTCCCAGTTCTTCCACTTGAAGCCTTGCATGGTTACAGAAGATAGCCAATTCAGGCTTCATGTCCTCCATTATGAGGAATCTTTGCTAGGATTGTTTTATTCTCATAGATTCCAAGGAGTTTCCATTGCACTAAGTTTCCACCTAGTCCCTTAATTACACCTCCCCTCAATTCCAGTCTTGTTCTGATAGCTCCTTTAGGTCCCTACCTGGATACGGCACGACATAGTATCTGTCAGTCCAGAGGAATATCCTGTTTTATTTTTCTTTTCTTTTCTCCTCTTTTCTTTTCTTTTCTTTCTCTCTTCTTCTTCTTCTCCTTCTATTTTACAACAATGAAGTTGAGAATGCTCAGATGGGTATTTACACTGCATCTGTGAAAAGACTTGTACTTCCGATCTCCAGTTCTCCTTGGTCTATAACAAGAATGCCCCTTAAGCAACAGCAAGCACACTATGCTATGGGTCAAAATGCCTTGCTTCTTGGGAAAACCTTGCTTGTCATTCTCACCACTGATTCAGACCACGTAACCTTTCCACTCTTCTGCGACAGCATCAGCAGCTCTTTCTGTGTCCATGTGCTTCTCATAGAACATGTGCAGCTTGCATTCATCATGTACTTCAATAAGTTTCTGGCAGCTGGTGGCAGGATAGGAGATATTTAGCTTCTTGACACAGCCGATCACATAGGAGATGCCATAAAAAAAAAAAAAGAGGCCATGGTGATTGTTTTTAATGCTGGCAATAGCTCTGTATAGCTTTATTTCAATCACATTTGCTGATCTATGGGTCTTTTTCCCATTTTTCTAGTCTTGCGAGAGATCTAATAGTTTTGGTTTTGTTTACTTTTAAAGAGGTTATATTGTCTAACTGGTTTTATAAAGGTTTTCCTATGTCTGATCTGTTGCTTGCACTAATTTATATTTTCTGTATATTATTTGCTTTCCTGTACTTACATTTTGATTAATTTTTCCTTTTAAAAGCTTTGTTAAGTTAAAATCTTGAATTACTTACCTGAGATAATTCCATATTCATAATATAGAAACTCATAAGTATAAATTATGTTTCTAGCACATTTATATGTGGTGAAAACTTAGATATACTTTTATTTTCATTTAGTCATAGGGATTTTTAAATTACTTCTATTTTTATTTATTATTTTACTGCATTATTTATTATTTTTAAACATTTTTTGAGATACAAGGTTTGCCCATAGAGTATGTAGAAAGTGTGCAGTCTAATGCATAAGCACAATTGTCTTATTGGGTACAAATTTGTTTCCATTATGATCAGAGAAAATACCTCTAACAATTTTAATTTTTTAAAATCAGTTTTTCTTTTTTTATATAATAGTGTTCTTTTATAAAATTAGGTGCCTTGTGTTTGGTGTATAAAATTATATTTTTTGAGCTTTTCACCTTCTATTGGCTAGCTGCTCAGTGAACACATATGCACAGGTACTTTATTCATATGTACTTTGTAAATGCTTTTGTAAATGCTTTCCATATCATAAGTTATTTCTACCTTTAGCATCAATATCACATTTCTGCTGCTCAGTTTTTACAGAGGAACAAGCTGAAGAGCAAAGAAATTAGATAGCACATCCAAGGTCATAGCAAAGTAATAGGGCAGGTTTTCTTTTTATATACACATATATATTTATTGTTTGGAGATTTTGTTTTTCAAAATCTGTTTATGGCTCAGGATACATATTATCATTGTGACTATATTGTAGGTGCCTGAAGACAGGGCATTATATTGTATCGTGGAGGAGTATTTTTATAGTGGTGTCCAAGTTTATTATGGTGTGAAAAAGAATCACTGAAAATAATGTCAACTATAACAATCTAGTCATTCAGTTATGTCTATCCCTGGGGTTAACCTGGTATCTTTCCAAATACAATATTATTTCCGACTATGTATCAGTAAAATACATGTTTTGAGGTCAGTGTGGAGAATCTAAGCCTGTAGAGGTTTACTGTTATTTATCAACTTAAAAGAAACAAAAGTATATATTTAATAATTTGTTCCGATTTCTACAACTAATGCCACATGTGATATTAGTTTAAGCACACTTACCTATGTTTCATTGATCCTACTGTTAGAGTAAAGAGAATGTTAGAATTTTTTAAATTTCTTTAATATTTCTCATTATCTATAATTCTGATTTACTATATCAACAACCCTATATCTGTGACATTTTCCATTAGTTCCCTGAGCACTTATATTTTAAAGAAAATGATCTGATGTGGTGGGAGGGGGAAGGGACCTTGAATAAGGATATACAGGGATGGAAAAAAAATCCAGAGGGAAAGCTGAACACAAAGAAAATATATGTGTAGCAATCTTATTTGCATTATCACCCTTGATAAGTCATGCTTATGATTTTATCTTCTTTATAGTTATTGTTAACTTTTCAGCATTTTAAATTCATTTTACTGTTTTTTTGAGAAATACAAAATAAATAAAGAAGAAAAAAGAAGAAAATTTTGAAGTATTGGTGAAAATATTCTTTTAAAGAATTTATACCTTAACTGTAGTAAGAGGTTTCAAGGATGTTTTGAGAGAAGCAAGTTAGAGAAAGGAAATATATTTTGTTTGGTAGCAAAACAAAGCCGATGCTTATATTGTTTTATGTGGCTAATTAATACTTTTTAATAATTTCTGTATTATAAATATTGTCCATGTGTAAAATGGAGAATATCTTTTTACAGAAGACTGTAGACACAAAAACCATTATAAGACAGGGTATATTAATGTTTCATTAATACTCTTCTAAACTTAAATCTAAACTAAGTATCTTGTCTTCTGTGGGCTATTCAATATTTATAAGAGGAAGTTGGGAGATGCTCCTTTGAGAATCTTCCTGCTTTTATATCTTGCAATTGTAGATGCTGTCCCTCTGATGGAGATGAAAGTGATCTGTGTGTGTATATAATAATTGTCAGAGATGAACCCTGATAGATGCAAATAATTTCTTCTAGGCTATAAACGAGAACACTGATTTCTCAACAACCAAACTCAGGACCAGAGTCCCCAGTGGGACACAAAGTTATATACTTGTATTCTGATGACTCTCCATTTATTAGATGATGATTTTAGAAAAATTACTTAGACTTTGTAAATTTTAAAGATCTCTTTTTAAAAATTTATAAAAGTTATTTGGGAATTTTGAACATGCTTTGACCATAGTAAGACTTCCTCTTTCAACTCTTCCCAAAACTAGCCACATTTCCCTATCTGTACAACTAGTGTCTTCTCTTTTTGTTCTGATAAAAGCCCATTTAATATGCCCAAATCTCATTACATGTGTGCTCTTCCACTGGACCATAATCAATTTGCAATCTTAGATAAAACTGAATTTCTCTCTCTCTCTCTCTCTCTCTCTCTCTATATATATATATATATATATATATATATATATATATATCAATGGGTAACAATTTTTAATAGCTCCTATGCTTGGAGCAGGACTTTATGCCCAGCTCCCCTTCTATGTTAAGATTGTATCTTGTGTAGACTTTCACAGGTCTTGTATGCTGCCACCATTTCTGTGTTTATATGTGAATTTGCTCTGTTGTGTCCAGAAGACAGTTTCCTTATCCACTACATCTGGCTTTTACACCTTACCTGCTTCTTTTTATATAAAAACCCACAAACCCTAGGAGGAGCAGATATGGCATGACTCATTTAGAACATAGCATTATGTATTCTCTTATTCCCTGTGACTTAAAAACTTGTATTTCTGTTAATTATCTACTGCAAATAGAAACTTCTCAGATAAGGGTTGAGAGATGCATTAATTTATGACTCTAATTATATTTCATTAAGAGATCACTTAATATTATGTCTATTTAGTAGAATAATGGTAGCAAACTCTCTCCTAAGGTTTCTGATCTGTGTAAACAGAGGCTTTTGGCCCAGTAATAGTAGGAGTTTTATTTTATGAAATAGGCCATAAATTCAATCAAAAAGCAATTATTTACTTCCATACTTTTTGTGCCACTAGTACTTTGAGTGAGCATATATTTCCATTCATGTTGTTGTTATAGGTCATAGGATTCATAAATGGATAAAACTGACTATTGATTTTCTCCTCCAGTAACTTGAATAGAAACTTACAATGTAAACTTCAAGGCCAAGTGTGTTGTGTCTTCAGCAATAGCATTTTACCATCAAATACTAGAGAAATAGTCAAGAACATTGTCAAAAGTCTCTGTGGTAATTTGAATGAGAACAATGCCCATTGATTTATAAATTTAAATGCTGTGTCTCCAGTTGATGGAACTCTTTGGAAAGGATTAGGAGGTGTGCCCCTGGAGAAGGTGTGTCACTAGGGACATGCTTTGAGGATTCAAAAGACTTATTCTATCCAGCTGTTTTGTTCCATCCTTTTAGATCCAGATGTGAGCTCTCACCTTTCTCTGCTGTCATGCCGTTAATCTACCATCATGGGCTGTAAACAAACACCTGAAACTCTAATCTAAATTAATGTTTTCTTCTATATGTTGCTTTGATCATAGTGTTGTTTTTTATTAGTAAAAAAAGTAATCTACTGAGAATTTTAAGGACCTCAATGTCTAGTTACAGAAGAAATAACTCACTCCTAACATTAAGGTTTTTTTATAGAATAAAGTCTCATTTTTATTCATGTATTCCCTTGTTCAAACTCCCTTCCTCCTCCCAAATGCTCCCAGTCACTTTCTCTTCTCCCTATCCCCTCATCTCCCTAGAAATGGCAGGACGTCCTCATTGGCTTAGTTCAGCATCCACCCCAGGCAAGTCCTATTTCCTCATGCCAACATCAAGACTGGGTCAGGTGTTCCTCTGGAGGGAATGGGCTCCAAGGTGCCAGTCCAAGGTGTTTCATATCCCAAGTTGTTGAGTGGTTGTGGTTTGCAGCTTGAGAATGCTTTGCTTTTTCTTTAAAGTTTGCTAATGAGTGAGTACATCCTCTGCTTATCTTTCTGAGTTTGTGTTATCTTGCTCAGGAGGATATTTTCCAAATCCATCCATTTGCCTGCAAACTTTAGGATAACATTTTTCCTTACTGCTAAGTAGTATTCCATTGTGTAGATGTACCACAGTTTTTTAATCCATTCTTCACTTGAGGGGCAACTAGGTTGTTTCCAGTTTCTTGCTATTATGAATAATGCCGCTATGAACATGGATGAGCTAATGCCTTTGGAGTTCAAATGTGCATCTTTAGGGTATATGCCCAGTAGTGGTATTGCTGGATGTTTGTGGGGATTGATTCCCGGTTTTCTGAGAAACTGCCATATTGCATTCCAGAATGGCTGAATAAGCTTAAACTTCCACCAACAGTGGAGGAATGTTCCCCTTGCTCTGCAACCTCTCCAACATAGGCTATCATCTGTGCCTTTTATCTTAGCCGATCTGACAGGTATAAGGTAGTATCTCAAAATTGTTTTGATTTTCATTTCTCGGATGGCTAAAGATGTTGAGCACTTTTTTAAGTGCCTTTCAGCCATTTGTAATTCTTCTGCTGAGAATTCCCTTTTTAGTTCTGAACTCCAGTTTTAAATGGGTTATTGAGGGCTTTGGGCTCTGGTTTCTTAAGTTCTCTATATATTTTAGAGATCAGTCCTCTGTCACTTGTAATGTTGGTGAAAACCTTTTTCCATTCTGTAGGCTGTTCTTTTGTCCTATTGGCTGTGTCCTTGGCTTTACAGAAGCTTCTCAGTTTCAGGAGGTCCCACTTATTGATTGTTGTTCTTAATGTCTGTAAATTTAATAATACTGGTGTTATATTTAGGAAGTGCTCACCTGTGCTAATGTTTTGGAGGGTATTTCCCAATTTCTTTTCTATCAAGTTCAGCGTAGCTGGGTTTATGCTGAGGTTTAATCCACTTGGATTTGAGTTTTGTGCAGGGAGATAGGTTTGGATCTATTTACATTTTTCTATATACTACCGATTTTTATTGTTAGCATCTGTTGTTTAGTTGGTGAATTGTTGGCATATTATAGGTTATAGGGTAACTCCATTTTACTACAGGCTTGTTCTTTATCTTTTATTTAAAACCTTCAGGTTATATATGCATTGGCAATTACTCCCTGGGGGACCCACACATATTCTTTTTAAATGCTGAAAAAATAACATCCTTTTTATGGGTCTCTTTCTTATAATTTCACATACTATTGATTGTAAACTATACTCTCAAATAATATAAATTTAAAACCTACAGAAGATAGAAACATGAAAATAATATCCACACTTTGTTTCAGACCTCAGATAAAAATACCACTAAAATACTGCTGTATTTCTGTTATATTTTATACATTAATATGTATCTGAGTAACTGGGCTCATCTTCTCTATTTAATTTGCACTCTATTTTACATAACAATAATGATATGGGAGACTGACTCTTAATCACTTTGCTTTTCAAAAAAGGCCATTCAAAGAACCTTGCACTCACCTTGTCCTTAGCTTCTAAAGGATTCTGACTTTTAGCTTCCATCTATCAGTTCCTCTGTCCATATCCTCCCTTTTTTATGCTGGACAAGCAGAAAGATACACTTTATCTGTCATTCTATTTGGAGCACAGAGTTTTCTGACAAAAGTTATAGGCCAATGTATTTTTCTTAATGTGAGCTCTGACGTCTTATTGTCACAGATTGGATACTAGCACTCTGCTGGCTCTTGAAACTTCCTACAGCTAACAAATATACAGAGAAATGAAACTACCAAATAAACCCTGAAGAGGAGTAGATAGTAGAGAAAAACAACTGAATGTTACAAAATGAATGTTCTGGATAAATTCAAATTATTTTCATTGTAGGATCATGTGACAAGAATCATCTTGATGGGTAGATGGAACACATTCTTCTCTAGCAGTATTTTGGCACTCAGGAACTATACCTGTACTCTTATTGCATGTAATCTTAAATTACAGTTGGTTTTAGTGGAACAATTTGAATAGCTGCTATTACTGCCTACTGGGTTTTCTTATTATTAGCCTCTGCTCATAGTGCCTCTAGTCCAGTAAAGCCAAATGGAACCGCTGTTAGTTTGGAAAAGGCTTGAAGGCAGGGAACCTAGCTTTTTATCCATTTAGGCTGACAAAAGTAAATAATTCTGTAGCTATTACAAAGAAGGAATATGACCATAATCTCTTATATAAGGTTCTCATCAACCCAGTTGGAGAACAGAGAAAGCCTGCAAGTTAGGATAAAGGGCTTTCAAAACTTACTCCAGAAGTTTGTTAGGAGAATAAGAAGGAGAGAGAAGGAATGAAAAAGAGAGCAAAGTACCTGTATATCAGAAATTAAGAGATATGTTAATGATGCAAAACTTGAAATAGAAAAAAGTAGTCATCCAATCATTTCATAATTTAATTTTACTTAATATATAATTAATATTCATCATATAAATATGTAAGATTTTCCTTATCCATGCATGGGCTAGTAGCTATCTAATCTGATTCCATTTTATATTATCCATAGAGCAATAATGTACATGATGAACAAGAATCTATATAGTAACCTTTGAGTATATTTCCCAGAGAAATAGCTTATTTATATGATAGACATAAAGATTTTAAAGAAACTTCCACTGTCATAGAATATAGATAAGTGAAGCAAGTACTTACCTGGGATCATCATTCCTACTGGCTAGCTTTCATGGTGCTTCATGAAGCTATGAATGCTGTTAGATGGAAAAAGTAATAACCACTCTTGCCCAGTTGTGAATGTGATCTAAAACAATGACTGGGCTGGCAAGACATGCCCACTTAAGCAACAATGGCATGAATGTCATGAGAATAACTAACTAACTAACTACTTGCTGATCAGATATTTATTTATTTATCTATTTATTTATTTTTGAATGTAGTCTCATTTTTTTATCCATGTATCCCCTTGTTCAACCTCCCATCCCCCCGCCCCTCCCAGTCACTCTCTTCTCCCCATGTAAGGCCAACTCCACAAGATAAAACCATACCTGGTACCATTGTCAGGCTGGAAACCTGTGGTTAGGTATCTGAGAGCCTACTTCTATCATTCTATTAAATGAACACATTATTAAACCCACAATTAATTGCTTAAATTTATATCTATGGATGAATGTGTCTTTCAATCATCATCATCATCAGACAAGCTTCAATTTACTCCACTGTGTTAAGATACTACTTCACACAGATATTCACAACTATTCAAGGTACAAAAAAGAAAGACGATGAAATGCTCATCCTTAAATTAGATATCTATATCTTGCCACATCCTCCCAAAACTTGAGGATCATTTTGGAAGAAGGGGTGGAAGATGGATTAGTAGTGCCATTGGTGATTGATGTCTATAAGAAAAGAGAGTCTTTGGGACATATCAGGCCAGTAACATATATAAACTCACAGAAGTTGTAACAGTTTGCACAAGATCTGTGCAAACATAGGTCAGACAAAATCCTAGTATACAGAGGGGAGGTAAGAATAAAGCATCTTCTGTAGTTGAGGAGAATATTTGGCTAGCACAAATTGGTCTTTCATACCGTTTTAAGCAGTACCAAGTTCAATAGGCAGTGAATCAGAGAAAGCTAAGTGATAAAAGTGAATATATCAAAATATTACATGTAATCCTCAAAGAACTAATTAATAAAAGATGTCAAGATAGTCAAGTTACTCCTGAAACAATATAGACTGTTGATTTAGCCTTTGGTTGCCTCTCAGAGTTTGAGGATAAGTCCATATTGCTGAGGACACCACACACTTAAGATATAAGATTCAGATGCTTTAAGTTTTAAGCTGAAAACATGCTTCCTGTGGTCTAGCTTTCATAGTACTAGAAAATACTATGCATGCATGCATAGGATGAAAGCAATTAAGTTTCTTACCTTACTACAACATCTATGAACCCCAATAATGATCTTTATGACAAGATACTCATAAAGATTTAACGTGGTATTTACATGTTGATGGTAACTACCACTTAGTTGTACACAAGGCCCAATTAACAAGATGAAAACCATGCCTCTTCATAGAAACTTAACTAATTTCCTGGAGCTAGTGAGGTCCTGGATATTACAAACAAATCTATAATCTCACTTTGCCAGAAGATCATAACTCCTTACTATGTTCTAACCTTATCCTTATACCTATAGAGAAGTATAGCTATCACCCTTAACAAAGGGCATATATATATATATTTTTTTTTACAACAAGTGAAGACTATCAGAGAAAACCATTGAACACAATCAAGAGATCATGAAGAGCCCTGCCATAATGGTGGTCAAGCCTAAAACATATACATACAAAAATACATAAATACAGCAGACTGTATGTTTGTGCATAAATGTGGATACGTATATGTATGTAAGAATAACAAGAAAAGACGCTATAAAGTTGAAAGTGTGGTGTAATATGGGAGATCTTGGACAAAAACTGCAAAATTTTTAGAAAGAACAAAATGCAGTCATTTTTCTACAAAAATACCCCAAGAATATACTCTATGCCAACTAAATATTCTTCCCTTCTGGAAAATCTTGAGGTAAGCTGCACCCCATTTGATGTTACTTTGTTGTCTGATGCTTCTCTTTATCTGGCACTTACTACTTATACTCTAATATTTTTCTTACTATATACTTGAATTCACTCATTAGAAACTAAAAATATTTTTATTACATATCATTTTATGGTAGTTACAGAAATCTGAAAAAAATACTTTCAATACACACAATAAAATCAACCAGGAAGAAGAGTCTTAGTATTTATCAGAATTTTCTGAATACTTATTTCCAAATATTTATTTATTTATTTATTTATTATGTATACAGTGTTCTGCTTCCATGTGTTTCTGCAGGGCAGAAGAAGGGACTAGATCTCATTATAGATGGTTGTGAGCCACAACATGGTTGGTGGAAATTGAATTCAAGACCTCTGGAAAAGTAGCCAGTGTTCTTCTTAACTTCTGAGCCTTCTCTCCAGCCCCCTGGATTTTTTTCTTGCTTATATTTAAGTTCTATTTTTTAATTTGCTTAGAAATTTTAAGTTTATGTCAAGAAATTGAGTTTATATTAAGCTTCTTTATTTTTTCAATGGGCTGTCAATTAAATATCTTTTACATTAACTATTCTCTTGAGCATGTCCTCAAATACCACAACACAGTTCAGTATATTAGTAACAACTTCATACTGTCCATGTGAATCCTATGTGACTTTCTAAAATTAATAGAACTGATACACATCATTTACTGTCACTAAGCAAGAAGTTACTACATATTCCATGATCTTGAAAAACACTAACTTTTTCACAGAAGTATTCAGTCAATTTCTTCCAAATTCACCTATGCCAATACTTATGTTTTCAATTATCTGAGCAATGCTGTCATTCAACAGCCATTGATAACTTATATGAATTTAAACTTCTATTTGCCTAGTTCATCTATATTGCTTAGATGCTCTGGTGCAATAATGACAATTGAGGCCATTTCTTTTCCAATTATTTTTCATTCAGATGATTCATTTTAAAAAGAACAGTGAGCTATATACTGATTTCAGTAGCTTCAAAAATTTTGTTCCATCATTAGCCATAGTAACATCCCCAATTTATCTAACATATCGTCTAAGCAACTTTCTCTTGTCAAATTATTTCCATAGCATCCTCACATCTTTACTAAACCAACATTTTCTCTCTCTCTCTTTCTCTCTCTCTCTCTCTCTCTCTCTCTCTCTCTCTCTCTCCCCTTACTCGTTTCTCCAAATGATACAAATAAATAAACCAACAAAACTATCAAAAATCAGCAAGAGAAAAAATGCTAAAGCTAAACAAAACAAAATAAGCATGCACACACACAAGTTTATTATGGGTTGGCCAAGTATTCTGGATGTAGGCTTTGTCCTACAGTGTGTTTGTTATACCCAATTACACTCTACTGCACAAACCTAATTTTTCCTTTGTTATCTGTAATCTATTGTGAATAGTTTCTCAGTAAAGAGTGAGATCACATTTATTCTTCAGTGCTAGGACCCCATATGGCTTTAAGCTGGTCAGTACCAGCTTAATTTCTTTGTGTTCTAAAATAGTCACTATTTTGTAACCTTCACTCAAGGCATCATTTTCTGTCTGCAAATCACCAATATTACCTGAGTGCAGCATGCTGAGCTATTAAATGTATTTTAAATTTTTCTAACTAACCCTACAGTACTGTTCATGTTTTCTGTCTTTTATGGACTGTACTATGCATTTCTGAAGTTTATGTAATATAGTTATTACATATAAACACTCTTTAATACTATTGTTGACATTCAAAGTTCAAAATTTTACTACTTACCAACCATATGTCCTTGGTCAAGATAGTTATTTTCTCATTATTTTTTTAGTTTACTCATTTTGGAAAATATATTGATACACAATAGAACTTACAAATGTGACTTCTTTGAAGATTCAGCCACATGACACTTAATATCACACAAAAAAATCTATCATCCAATTAACAGTAAGTAAGAAGAATCCTCATTATAAATATGTAAGCTCCTAAAAGATTATCATGAATGTTTTTATTTCATGGGATTGTTCATCTTCACTTCATGACATCTGTAATTATCTGAGAGACATGCCTCTGAACAGGTCTGTTCCCAAAAATATTTAACTGAGAGGAGAAGACCATCCTTACAGTAGGTTATATTTAAGAATTGAAAAAATACAATGGCAAAAATGCAGGCAATGCACTATAAAACTATCCTGCAGCTGTTATGTGAGGCAATTTAGTGAATCCATTTAAAAATACACAGATATTCCCCTAGTTATGTTACTCCAGAGAAAATTACGTAGTACAAACCACAAAGCATGTGTTGCCAAGTAGTGCCTTCTTACCATAAGTACAAACTTTTATTAGAAAGATTTTTCCCCTGTACTTTTTAGTTTTGGATTAAGTATTTTTAATCTTTGTTCTCAATATGTTTTCATTTATTACATTAGCCATTTCATTTTTATTTATTCTGTTTGTGGCATGATCATGTTTGTCTTCATCAGTGTTGTTTATATCTCCTAAAACTATAAAACGTGAAACAAAGCAAACAAAACATACAAAATCAAAAAACAAATAGAAGCCTAAGTGTGGCTAGACAAATTTTAGAAGATTAATAAAACTTGGTCATAAGTCTTACTTAAAAGTATTGCTTGAGACTCTGCCCAGCTGCCAAAGAAGAAACATGTTGGATCCAGTTTAGGAACAAAATCACTATAGAAATAATTCTAAGAAAATCATTGTTTCAAGAACCTGTCCAGAGGTGAGCAGATTCTAGCACCTGGACCACCCATCCTGATAGTCCCTCTCCAGGACTGGGGTCAATCCCTAGAGTCTGATCTCAGCTCTCCCTATTGTACAGGAGCAAGGGTTTGGCTGTGAGGGACTCCTCCAGCCACACCAAAAAGAGGAGACCTTGCAAAGCCAGGCCCTGCCTCCAGGGCAAACTGCATCATCAGAGAAGAACTGAGGATTAGAAATTCAGACCCCTATCCAGAGCAAAGACAGAGATCGAGCATACCCCTTGCTCAAAAGAGACAGGAGACACACAAGCCCTCTTGCAACAACTGACAAGGAGCTGACTAAGTGTGAACCACAGAAGCCATGGGCAGATGCCAGTGCAAAAATACATATAACAATATAAAGAACAACAAGGCAACACCAGAAGAAACTGGTGGTTCTACAACACCAAGACCTGAACAGAGCAATGAAGAGGAAACAGAAGGAAACAACACCAAAAATTCCTTTATGAAGATTATTGAAGCCTTAAAAGAAGATATAAAAAATTCCCTTAAAGAAATAGAAAAAAATGTAAACAAAAAATTGGAAGACATTGAAAGAAAACCAAGAAAAGGTAAAGAAAAATTGAAAGAAACATTCCAGGAACTAAAAATTGAAATAAAAGCAATAAAAAAGGCACAAAATGAGGCAAAGGTAGGAATAGAAAAATCTGAAGAAAAGAGCTGGAACTACAGATACAAATATAACCAACAGAATCTAAGAGATGGAAGAGAGAATCTCTGGAGTGGAAGGTTCAGTAGCTGAAATAGATACATCAGTCAAAGAAAATACTAAAACTAGAAAAGCCATAACACAAAATGTTCAGGAAAACTGGGATACCATGAAAAGACCTAACTTGAGAATAATAGGAATAGAAGAAGGAGAAGAATACCAGCTCAAAGGCACAGATAACTTCCCTAACTTAAAGAAGGAAATGCCTATAAAGATACAAGAAACTTTAAAAACACTAAATAGATATGACCCCCCCAAAAGTCCACTAGACACATAATAATCAAGCCACACAACGTACAGGAAAAAAAATAAGAGCTGCAAAAGAAAAGGGCCAACTTACCTATAATGGCAGACCCATCAGAATAACTTCTGACTATTCAAGGGAAATGATGAAAGCAAGAAGGGCTTGGTCAGAAATTATACAGACACTAAAAGACGATGGATGCTAACCTAGACTACTATACCCAGCAAAATTATGAATCACCATAGATGGAATAAACAAGATGTTTTATGACAAAGTCAGACTGAAACAATACCTATCTACCAATATAGCCCTCCAGAAAGCATTAGAGGGAAAACTCCAACCTAAGAATCCCAGATACACTCATGAAACCACAAACATTCAATAATCCCACAGAAGAAAAGCCCAGAGAAAGGAAATATACACAAGATGCCACCAAAAATAGCAGGAAACATCAATCAGTGGTCACTAATATCCCTTAATATCAATGTACTCAACTCACCTATAAAAAGACACACACTAACAAGATGGATACAAAAACAGAAGCCATACTTCAGATGCCTACAAGAAACACACATCAACAAAAAAGACACAGGAAAAGAGTAAAGGGTTGGGAAAAGATTTTCCAATCAAATGGCCCTAGGAAACAAGCTGGGGTTGCCATCTAACAAAGTAGACTTCAAACTAAAATCAATTAAAAGGGACCAGGATGGAGATGACTTATCCATTTCAGGAAAAATTGGTCAAGAGGAGATTTCAAACCTGAATATTTATGCCCCTTATATAAGGGCACCTATCTTCGAAAAAAAAAAAAAAAACACTGCTAAAGCTCAAATCTCACATCAATTCTCACACCCTAATAGTGGGACACTTTAATATGACATTTTTACCCCTGGAGAGGTCAACCAGGCAGAGACTCAACAGAGAAATAAGGTGTCTAACAGAAGTTATTATGCAAATGGATTTAATAGACATTTGCAGAAGTTTCCACCCAAATGCAAATGAATACACATATTTCTCAGCACCTCATGGAACTTTCTCTAAAATTGACCACATAATTGGTCATAAAGCAAATATCAACAGATATAAAACAATGGAAGTAACCCTTCTATCATATCGGATGACCAGGGCCTAAAATTAGAGTTCAACAATATCAAAAATCACAGAAAGACTACTAACTCATGGAAACTAAACATCACTCAGCTGAACCACCTCTGGGATAAGGAAGAAATTAAGAAAGAAATCAAGGTCTTCCTAGAATTTAATGAAAATGAATCCACAACAAACCCAAACTTGTGAGAAACAATGAAAGCAATCTTAAGAGAAAAATTCATAGCACTAGATGCCTATATGAAAAACCTAAAGAAAGCTCATACTAAAGAAGTAACAGCACAGCTGAAAACCTTAAAAGAATTAGAAGCAAACTCACCTAGAAGGAGCAGATGGCAAGAAATAATCAAAATTATAGCTGAAATCAATACAATTGAAACAAAAAGAACAATACAAAGAATCAATGAATCAAAGAGTTGGTTCTTTGAGAAAGTCAACAAGATAGATAAGCCCTTATCTAAACTAATCAAAAAGCAGAAAAAGAGTATCCAAATCAACAAAATCAGAAATGAAAAGAAGGACATAAAAACAGACCCCCAGGAAATCCAGAGAATTATCAAGACATACTTTGAAAATCTATATTCCACAAAAATGGAAAACCTGGAAGAAATGGACAGCTTTTTTGAACAGGTACCATTTACCAAAATTAAATGAGGAACAGATTAATTACCTAAACAGACCTATAACCCTTAAGGAAATTGAAGCTGTCATTAAAAGCCTCCTAAGTAAAACAAGGCCAGGTCCAGATGGTTTCAGTGCAGAATTCTACCAGACATTCAAAGAAGAATTACTACCATTACTCCTCAAACTATTTCACAGTATAAACTGAAGGAATATTGCCAAATTCCTTTTATGAGGCCACAATTACCTTAATACCCAAGCTAATCAAACATGCAGCAAAGAAGAAGAATTACAGATCAATTTCCCTCATAAATATTGATGCTAAAATTCTCAATGAAATTTTTGCAAACTGTATACAACAATATTTTAAAAATATCATTCACCATGGTCAAGTAGGCTTCATTGGAGAAATATAGGGATGGTTCAGCATGCAAAAACCGTAAATGTCATCCTTCATATAAACAAACTGAAGGAAAAAGAAACCACAAATCTTATCTTTAGACACTGAAAAAGCCTTTGACAAAATCCAAAATGCATTTCTGATAAAAGCTTTGGAGAGATCAGGAATACAGGGAAAATATGTAAATATACAAAGGCAATTTACAAGAAGCTGACAGCCAACATCACACTTAATGGAGAAAAACTAAAAACAATCCCACTAAAATCATGAACTAGAAAAGGATGTCCCCTCTCCCATTATATATTCAATATAGTTCCCAAAGTTTTAGCTAGAGCAATAAGAAAACAAAAGGAGATTAAGAGGATACAAATAGTTAAAGAAGAAGTGAAATTATCTCTATTTGCAGAAGATATGATTGTATACATAAGTGACCCACACAATTCTTTTAAGGAACTGCTACGGCTAATAAACACCTTCAGCAATGTAGCTGGATACAAGATTAGCTCAAAGAAATTAGAAGCCCTCATATACACTAAAGATAAAAAGGGCTGAAAAAGAAATAAGGGAAACATCACTCTTTATAATCACTGCAAATAGCATTAAATACCTTGGAGTAACTATAACCAAAGAAGTAACAGATCTATTTGACAAAAATTTTAACTCACTGAAGAAAGAAATTGAAGAGGATATCAGAAAATGGAAAGCTCTCCCATGTTCCTGGATAGGTAGGATCAAGAGTTTAAAAATGGCAATCCTACCAAAAGCAATCTACAGAGTCAATGCACTTCCCATCATAATCTCAACACAATATTTTACAGACCTTGAAAGAACAATACTCAACTTCATTTGGAATAACAGGAAAGGAAGGAGGGCCAAAACACTTTTGCTCAACAATAGAACCTCAGGAGGTATCACCATCCCCGAATTCAAGTTATACTATAGAGCTACAGTAATAAAAACAGCCTGGTGCTAGCATAAAAACAGGCTTGTGTGGATCAATGGAATCCAATTGAGGATCAGTGCATTAACCTAAAACCTATGAACACCTGATCTTTGACAAAGAGGCCCAAAATATTCAATGGAAAAAAGATAGTGTCTTTATCAAATGGTGTTGGCATAATTGGTTGGTAGTGTGTAGAAAAATGCAAATAGTTTCAAACCTGTCACCCTGAGCAAAACTCAAATCCAAGTGGATCAATAACCTCAACATAAACCCAGCTACTCTGAACTTGATAGAAAAGAAAGTGGGAAATACCCTCCAACAAATAGGCATAGCCAAATACTTTCTAAATATAACACCAGTGGCACAGACACTAAGAACAACAATCAATAATTGGGACCTCCTGAAACTGAGAAGCTTCTGTAAAGTCAAGGACACAGTCAATAGGACAAAACCACAGCCTACAGAATGAGAAAAGATTTGCACCAATCCTACAAGTGATGGAGGACTGATCTCTAAAATATATAGAGAATTCAAGAAACTAGAGTCCAAAATCCATAATAACCCAATTAAAAAGTTAGGTTCTGAACTAAGAAGGGAATTCTCCGCAAAAGAATTACAAATGGCTGAAAAGCACTTGAAAAAGTGCTTAATATCTTTAGTTATCAGAGAAATGCAAATCAAAACAAATTCGAGATATCATCTTACACCTGTCAGATTGGCTAAGATAAAAGACATAGATGACAGCTTATACTGGAATGGTTGCAGAGCAAGGGGGAACACTCCTCCATTGTTGGTGGAAGTGTTAGCTTGATCAGCCACTCTGGAATGCAGTATGGCGGTTTCTCAGAAAACTGAGAATCAATCTCCTCAAGGATCCAGTAATACCACTTCTGGGTATATACCCCAAAGAAGCACATTCATACTCCAAAGGCATTAGCTCATCTATGTTCATAGCAGCATTATTCATAATAGCAAGAACCTGGAAGCAACCTAGATTCCCCTCTACTGAAGAATGGATCAACAAACTGTGGTACATCTACACAATGGAATACTACTCAGCAGTAAGAAAAATTTATATCCTAAAATTTGCAGGCAAATGGATGAATTTGGAAAATATCCTCCTGAGTGAGGTATCACAAACCCAGAAAGCTAAGCATGGTATATACTCACTCGTTAGAGGACTCTAAACAAAAAAGCAAAAAGCAAAGCATGTCCAAGCTGCAAACCACAACCACTGAACTACTTGGTATCTGAAGCACCTTGAACTGACACCTTGGATCTCACTCCCTCCAGAGGAACACCTGATCAAGTCTTGATGTTGGGGTGAATAACTGACAGGCGTGGATGCTGAAGTAAGCCATATTGGGACCTTGGGACCTCCTGCCCTTGCTGGGGAGGAGATAAAGAAATGTGGAGATGAGAGAGTGACTGGAAGGGGTGGCAGGGGGAAGGGAATTTGACCCAGTGTATACATGGATAAAAAATATGACTTTATTCATAAAAAATAAATTATTAAAAAGTATTACTCATATGTCTTCCCCAACTTGATCACAGTCTTTCAGTGCAATAAATCTAATTATGTACAATGTACATACAATTGTATTACACACAATCTAGCTTTGATCCTGGTTCTCACTGAGGAGGAGAATTTAAGTAGTTATTGTCCATCAGGACAAGACCAGGCACACTTCTCTTGATAAGTTCAATTTTTAATTCTAGAACATCTTTTTGTACTCATGTTCTTGCTTTTTTAAATCAATTTTTATTGAAACTTTTTTCAATGATTTTCACAATTTTGAACTCTTCACCCTAATTCTGTAGGAACACCAACGCTTCTGTAGTTGCTGAATCACTTCCTTTAAATGCTTCTTAAACTGCCAACTGGACCTGGAATTGTCAAGAAAATAAAATTCATCATCCAAAGGAAATATAACTTCACCTCAGAATGGCTATAATACAAATATAAAAGCAAACAATATGATGAAGGTATAGAAAAAGATACTCCAGACTAACTCCATTTTTACTGAATAGTGAGAAGGTATTCTGGCTACTGGGCTACTAGTCACTTGACACTAGATTCAAAGGGCAGATAGCTGTAAAGTGTAAAGATTTTCCTTATTTAATTTTTCTCTCATCAAGGTATTTATGGCAAACACAGCACTAATTGTGTCATTTTTGTTTCTAATCAAATATGTAATAAATTTTCAAAGCTTTAGCTGTCCAGGGAAGAAGATAGACAGTCTATATTCTCCCTCCTTTCCTCCAAACCCAGTTCTCAAATTTCATTCATAACTCTGTAGGAGAATACTGTCTATGGATTCTTTGTGCTCTTTGCCTCCATTCCCAGAACATCAAACAAATCCAAGTTGCACACATTTTTCCTCTCCTCTGTGGATGCCTTCAGCTACCCTTCCATCTAACTCATCTTCGTTCCTAAGTGTCAGCTCCCAATAAACAGAAACACGTTCTACCTGGAAACCTCAGTGATCACAGGATCTCAGAAACATTCCCGTACCAGAAAACACTGAGCCACCATACTCTTTTAAGAACCAGAGAGAGCGTCAGAAACAATGTAACAAAACACCCATCAAAGACAATTGTAGATATCAGAACTTAAAATTACATTCATCTCAAACCCAGATGAATACACACCAGCATAAAACACAATCAATGGCAACCATCACAATATGTAGCCCCTCGAGTACAGCACTCCTATCACAGTAGGCCCTGAGAGATTCAGAATAGTTGAAGCAAGAGATAGGGCTTCAAATAACTTTTTTTTGAATATGTTAGAGGTCCTTAGAGAAGATAGTAAGAAATCTTTGAAAACAAAAATCGGAAGTGAACTGAAATGAAGAAAAGTGTTCAGGACAAAAAATTTAAATAAAGAAAACCCATAATGAGGAAAAATTGAAAATGAAAATTTAAAGCTAGAGCAGCAATCACCAATTTGAGCATCATCACCAAAATGCAAGAGAAGGAAAAACAAATCTAAGTCATTGAAGACAAAATAAAAGTAATGGATATTGGTCAAAGAAAATATTAAAGATATATGAAATGAAGGCTCTAAAATCCAGAAAATATAGGACACTATGAGAAGACCAAAGCTAGGAAAATTAAAACTGAGAAAGGAAAAGAAATCCAAGTCAGAGGCATATAAAATAATTTCAAAAAAATTCTAAAATAAGATGTTGCTAACTTAAAGAAAGAGTTGCCTACCATAGTACAAGAAACATACAAAGAAACAAAAGACTGGGCAAGAAAAAACTTCATGTGATATAATAATCAAAATATTAAATATACAGAAAGAGGAAAGCATTTGCAGCCTTTAAACTTCATGGGAAGAAAGAAAAGAACTTATTAAGCAGACTTATTAGAATAATATTCAACTCTTTAAAAGCAAGAAACACCTTGATGGAAATACTACAAATTCTAAGAGATCACAGATGTAAGCTCAGACTACTTTGCCCCCCAAAACTTTCTCTTTTTTCCTTTTTTTTTTTGCTTTTCTTCTTATGAATAAAGTCGTATTTTTTACCCATGTATCCACTTGTTCAAAATTCCTTCCCCCTCTGGCCCCTCCCAGTGACTCTTTCTTCTCCCCATCTCTTTATCTCCTCCCCAAAAAGGGCAGGAGGTCCCAATGTCCAAATGTGGCTTAGTTCAGTATCCACTCCTGATAGATCTGCTTTCCTCACCCCAACATCAAGTCTTGGTCAGGTGTTCCTCTGGAGGAAGTAGGATCCAAAGTGCCGGTCAAGGTGCTTCAGATACAAAGCAGTTCAATGGTTGTGATTTACAGCTTGGACATGCTTTGCTTTTTTCTTTTTTCTTTAGAGTCCACTAATGAGTGAGTACATCCCCTGCTTATCTTTCTGGGTTTATGATACCTCACTCAGGAGGATATTATCCTAATCTGTCCATTTGCCTGCAAAGTTTAGGATATCATTTTTTCTTACTGCTGGGTAGTACTCCATTATCTAGATGTACCACAGTTTCTTAATCCATTCTTCGCCCCTCAAAACTTTCAATCACAATGATGGAGAAAGATATTCCATAAAAAATGAATTTAAGCAGTATCTATATACAAAACAGAAAGGGCTAAAAGAAAAACTTTATATTAAAGAGGTTAACCACAGCTAAGGAAACACAAGGAATAAACAATCTGAGACAAAGACCCCCAAAAGAATTGGGGGGAAATTACAACATGATAATATCAAAATAACTACAATTAACAATCAATAGCTATCAACATCAATTGCCTCAATTTAACAATAAAAAGGCACAGACTAACAAAATGGATTCAAAAACAGAATCTGTCCATCTGCTGTATCCAAGAAACACATCTTAACCTCAAGAACAGACCAGGTTGGGAAAGGATATTCTAAACAAAAAAACCTAAGAAGCATTGCTGGATCCTTGGGGAGATTAATTTCCAGTATTCTGAAAGACTGCCATACTGCATTCCAAAGTGGCTGAAGAAGTTTACACTCCCACCAACAATGGAGGAGTGTTCCCCTTGCTTGTCATCCTCTCCAGTATAGGCTGTCATTTGTGTTTTTTATCAGCCATTCTGACAGGTGTAAGGTGGTATCTCAAGGTTGTTTTGATTTGCATTTCTCTGTTGTCTTAAGATGTTGAGCACTTTCTCAAGTGCCTTTCAGCCATTTGTAATTTTTCTGCTGAGAATTTCCTTTTCAGTTTTGAACCCCATTTTTTGTTTGGGTTATTCAAGGTTTTGGGCTCTAGCTTCTTGAGTTCTCTATATATTTTAGAGATCAGTCCTCTGTCACGTGTAGGGTTGGTAATAATCTTTTCCCATTCTGTAGGCTGTCATTTTGTCTTATTGACTGTGTCCTTGACTTTACAGAAGCTTCTCCATTTCAGGAGGTCCCACTTATGTTTTTCCACTAATCATTAATATTTTTTATTATCAATGGCTATAACTCACATCTAAAAATACACAAATAATGCAAAAGATTGTTCAGCCACTCTGGAATGCAGAAAACTGGGAATAAATCTCCCCAAAGATCCAGCAATACCCTAAAGACGCACATCTGCACTCCAAAGGTTTTAGCTCAACTATGTTCATAGCAGCATTATTCATAATAGCAAGAACCTGGAAACAACCTAGATGCCCCTCAACTGAGGAATGGATTAACAAACTGTGGTACATCTACACGATGGAATACTACTCAGCAGTAAGAAAAAATCATATCCTAAAATTTGCCGGCAAATGGATGAATTTGGAGATTATCCTCCTGAGCGAAGGCTATCACAAATCCAGAAAGATAAGCAGAGGATGTACTCACTCATTAGTGGACTCTAAAGAGAAAAGAAAAAAGAAAAGCATGTCCAAGCTGCAAGCCACAAACAAGGAACAGTTTGGGATCTGAAACACTTTAGACAAGCACTTTGGAGCCCACTCCCTCCAGAGGAACACCTGACTCAGTCTTGATGTTGGGGTGAGGAAACTGGATCTGCCTGGAGTGGATGCTGAACTAAGCCATGTTGGGGCCTTGGGTCTTCCTTTCCTTGCTGGGGAGGAGATAAAAAGTTGTGGAGAAGAGGGAATGACTGGAACTGGTGGGAGGGGGAAGGGAGCATGAACAAGGGTATACATGGATTAAAAAATATGACTTCATTCATAATAAAAAGAAAAAATGATATCCTAAAATTTGCAGGCAAATGGATGGATTTGGAGAATATCCTTCTGTGTATTACAATCCCAGAAAGATATGCAGGGGATGTACTCACCCATTAGTAAACTTTAAACAAAAAGCAAAGCACACCCAAGCTGCAAACCACAAACACTGAACAGCTTTTGATATCTGAAACACCTTGGACCAGTACCTTGGAGCCTATTCCCTCCAGAGGAACACCTGACCCAGTCTTGATGTTGTGGTGAGGAAAGTGAATTTGCCTGGAATGGATGGTGAACTAAGCCACCTTGGGACCTCCTGCCCTTGATGGATGGAAAAAAAAAAAGAAAAATGGCCCAGAGGGGCTGGTGAGATGGCTCAGAGGTTGAGAGCACTGACTGTTCTTCCAGAGGTCCTGAGTTCAATTCCCAGCAACCACATGGTGGCTCACAACCATCTATGATGACATCTGGTACCCTCTTCTCTATACTGTATATATAATAAATCAATAAATCTTTAAAAAAAGAAAAAAAAGAAGATGGAGAGAAGAGAGAGTGACTGGGAGGGGTGGGAGGGGGAAGGGAGTTTGAACAAGGGGTTACATGGATAAATGAGACTTTATTTATAATCAATATTTTAAAAAAGAAATTCCAGACCTAACTGATCTGGTATACCAAATGGTTCTAACAGATATTTACAGAACATCTCATTCAAATACAAAAGAGCATATTGTCTTTTTGCAGCAGGTCATCGAACTTTCTCCAAATTTAATCACATATTCAATGTAAACCAAGACTGGAAAGATTAATTTAATTAAAGATTAAACCAACAGGTATCACAGAAAACTTACATATGTATGGAAAGTGAACAGCTATCTACCAAATAAAAAATGCATCAAGATGAGAATTAGTAAAGAAATTTTAAACATTTTTTTAGAAATGAAAACACAACTTACATAAATTTTTCAGACACAATGAAGACATTTTAAGAGGTCAGTTCATAATACTAAGTGCCTACATTTTAAAACATGGTGAGATTTCACAGTACTAACATTCAGCACACCAAGAAGGAAAACAAAAACAATAACAACACCATATAAAAGTAGAGCACAAAGTTAACTCAGGCTGCAGCCAATAAGACAGAAAGAACAATTGCAATAAAATAATACAGAGAATCAATAAAATAAAGAATTGGTTCTCTATGGAAAACAGTGGGATTGACAAACCCTTAGCCAAATTGTCTGAAACACAGAGAGAAAATATACAAACTAATGAGATTAGAGACAAGAGAGGGCATAACAAAAACACAAAGTAATCAAAATAATCATAAGGACATACTTTATAAGCCTGTACTCCATAAAATTGAAAATTATAGAGGAAATACAACTTCCACCTTCCTAAGTTAAATATGGATTAGATAAAAATTAAACAGACTTTTAAAACCTAGTGAAATAGAAGTAATAATTAAAAGTATCACACCTAAGAAAAGTTTAAGGCAAGATATGTTCAGTGAAGAATTCTTTCAGATTTTCAAAGAAGAATTAACACCAATACCCATTGAAGTTTTCTACAAAATAGGAACACAAGGAAAAATGTCAAATTGTTTTTATGAGGGCATAGATAGCTTGACACTCAATTCATATAAAGATCTAACAAAGAAAATTAAAAACAAATTTTCCTTAAGAATGTAGATGCAAAAGTCTCAATAAAACACTTGTAAACTGATAAAAAGATCACATTAAAAAACATTCAACATGATCAAATGGACTTCATCCAAGAGATGCAGGGATGGTCTACCATATATAAATCAATAAATTTATTCTGCTATATGAACAAATTGAAAGACAAATCCACACAGGCATTTTATTAGATTCAGAAGAGGGATTTGACAAAATCCAACACTTACTTACAATAAAAGATCAATGGAGATTATGGATACAAGTAACATATATCAACATAATAAAGACAATTAACAGCATTTTCATAGCCAATATCAACATAAATTGTATAAAAAAATCTAAGCATTTGCACTAAAATCAGGAACAAAGTTTTCCACATTATTTATATTTATTCAGTTTAGTACTTGAGGTCTAACTTGAGCAAAAAGAAAACTGATGGAGAACAAGGGAATCTGAATAGGAAGGGCAGAAATCAAAGTATCTTGATTTGCACATTCAATAATACACTGGTTCTCAAGTTTTCTATTGCTGAGACACCTAATTGCAATTCCTCATGTTACAGTGACTCCCTCAGCCATAAAATTATTTTACTACTACTTTATAACTGTAATTTTGCCACTGTTATGAATTGTAATGTAAATATCTGATATGCAGGATATCTGATATGTGACTTTCAAAGGAGTCAAGACTCACAGGTTGATAACTGCTATCAGTAAACACAGGTGACCTGAAAATTTCCACCAGCAAACTCTTCCAACTAGTAAACAGTTTCAGTAGAGTGGCAAGATGCAAAACCACCACATAAAACAATTAGCCTTTTTGTATACATATGACAAATGTACTGAGAAATAAACTAGGGAAATACCATCTTTCACAATAGCCTAAAAAATATGAAGAGTAAAGATTTTCATGATAAAAACTTTGACACATGAAAGAAATTGAAGAATATATCAGAAGATGGAAAGATCTCCATGCTCATAGATTAATATAGTAAAAATGACCATACTAATAAAGCAATTCATAGATTCAATGTAATAGCCATCATAAATGCAACACAGTTCTCCACAGACCTTGAGAGGAAAACTTTTAGCTGCATATGAAAAAAAAACAGAATAATTAAGACATTCCTGAATAAAAAAAAAGAACTTCTGGGGGTATCATCATACCCAACCTCAAACTGTACAACAGAGTTATAGTAATACAATTTCATGGTGTTGACACAAAACAGACATACTAAACAATGGAATTGAAATGAAGACCCACAAATAAATCCACACATCTATAGATACCTGATTTTCAATAAGGAAGACAGAACTACACAATTGGAAAAGAACAGTATTTTAACAAAGAATACAGGTAAAATCAGATGGCCAGAGGTTGAAAAAAATGCAACTGATCAATACTTATACCTTCTGTAGAAAACTCAACTCAAAATATGTCAAAGAATGCAGCATAAGGCCAGATGCTTGAATTTTATAGAAGGGAAAGTAGAGAAACTCCATAGAATATTAGCATATATAAAGCCTAAATGAAATTATCAAAAAATGTAGAAGTTAGAGTCCAAGTTGGATATTTCTTACAACCAAATAAAACTTCCAGTACTGAAAATATATTACATCTAATCAAGTTGTTGGCCAAAGGAGTTATATGGAATTGCCCAAATAAAGCAATATATTCACATGGCTATTGGTGTCTCTCCTCAAAATGACAGTAAAGCCCTATTTCTGAAGACAAAATTATACAACTCATTGGACATGGAGAAGTTGAACTAGTGTCTACCTAGACCCTTCACTCTTACAAATTAATAGTTATGGTACTTGCAGGTACTCTGCCTGCTACCAAAGGAGAAAAGCAAAATTTCAAACTAACTAAAATTAGTCTACAATGAGAGATATGCTAGATATTGTAGTGTAATAGTAGCACAAAGCTTGTGGTATTAATCAATCTACATCTGACTGGGTTCAAAGCCAACTACATAAGGTAGAACCGATCCCCAACACTTCTTGGATGGCTAAGAACCTATGACTAGATAGGTCATAGACATAGGTTAAAACAAAAAAGCTATTGTTCAACTAAAGGAGCTTAGCAATAAAATGAATTGTAAGGACATTTAGCTATACTCATAAATCAGTGCCTTATTCAGTTATCATTAGAGAAGCTACCTTCTGTAGCAGGTGGGAACAAATACACAGACACAGAGCCAGACATTATACTGAAGTAGAGACTTTGAAATGCACAGCCCTAAAAGGGTAATTTTCATCAAGTTTGTATTTTCTTGGCTCAAGGAACTCTGAGAATGTGGCAGTAGGAAGAATGTAAGAGACAGAGGGGATATAGGACACTAAGGAAACAAGACCTTCTAAACACTGTAAATGAACTCACAATAACTATGGCAGCATTCATAGGGTCTATCCAGCTGTTCGCCAGATTAGGGTCCCTGAGCTTAGAAAAGTGGAAATACATTTTATTTATAACCTAGAAATTATCTCCATTTCATGGCCACTTGAAAATGAAACATTAGTTTCAATGGAGTTTCACTGGGGAAACACCACTTTTAAACATAGTCCTCATATCTAGTAATTGATAGACAACAAAATGAATTCAATGACACCTTTGGAAGTTTATTTTGCCAAGTCTTTATGGCATTATTTTTTTTAACCTTACATGTACCTTTAGTGTATATTATGACATCCAGTTTCATTCTTTAAGAGATTCTTGTGTGTCTGACTATGTGTGAATGTATGTGTGTCCTGTGCTTTTTCTGTGGCTTGATTTCTGGTTTGTTTTTTCTTATTTTGATTTGATAGTTTTTGTATTATCTTTCTGTATTTTATTTTACTTTATTATTATCATTTCTTAGATGCCTCTTTCTTTTCTAACTATGAACAGACAGAGTGGATATACATGGAAGAGGTGGTGGGAAGGAACCAGGGCAAGTCGCTGGTATGGGAGAATAATAATTAGAATATATTATATAAAAATATATTTTTTAAAAAAGAAGAAATTGCAGAGAAAAATGGTGACAGCTTTTTTTTTTACTTATTTAGTAAATAATATAATGACTCCAACCAGTGCTGGTACGTTGTTTCTTAAAGATATTTAACTAGTGTTACAATTTTTTTTTACTAAATATTGGTATTTCTATTTCCAATATATTTTTATCGTCATGACTATATAAAATATGCATATTATTGAAATTCCATATATTTTTACACAGGTAAGTATTCTGTAATGCTTGAATGAATCTAAATATATTTTCCCCTCCAAATTTGCCTTTTCACTCCTTTTAATTGATATTTACTTTTAGTTAATTAAATTTATTTATTTTATACCCCATCAACAGTTTCCTCTACCTCCTCTCCTCCTACTACATTCTCTACCTCCCCTCTGCCACTCATCCCTCAATTCACTCCTCTTCCCTTTCTGTTCATTCAGAAAAGGACAAGCCTCCCATGAGTATCAACAAAACATGGACTATTAAGTTGCAGTAGGACTAAGCATCCCCCCTTGTATTAAGGCTGGGCAAAGCAATGAAGTATGAGGGATAGGTTCCCAAGAGTCATCCAAAGTATTAGGGACAACCCTGCTCCCACTTTTAGGAGTCTTGTAAGTAGACCAAGCTACACAACTGTCACATATATGTAGAATGCCTAGTTTCGTCCCATGGCAGGCTCCCTGGTTGTTGGATCAAACTCTCTAAGATCCTATAAGCCTAAGTCAGATGATTCTGTGTCTTTTCTTGTGATATTCTTGGTGCCTCTGACTCCTACAATCACTTATCCCCTTCTTCAGTAGAATGTCTGAATATGGCCTAATGTTTGGCTGTAGATCTCTGCATCTCCTTCTATCAAAATCACAAGTGACAGCTTGTGTTTGAGAGGATGGGGAGAAAAAGAACACTCCTCAATTGTGGTGGAAGTGCAAACTTGTACAGATACTTTGCAAATAAATATAGTGGTTTCTCAAAAAATTAGGAATTGACCCACCTCAAGATCCAGCTATACCACTCTTGGACATATACCCAAAGGATTCTCAATCCTACCACAAGAATATTTGTTAAATTATGTTCATAGCAACTTTATTCATAATTATCAGAACCTGTAAACAGTCCAGATGTTCCTCAAGAGAAGAACTGATAAAGAATGTGGTTCATTTACATAATGGAGTATTACTCAGCAGTAAAAAAGAAAATGACATCTCGAAATCTGCAGGTAAATGAATGGAAATAGAAAAAAAACAAAACAAAAGAACCATCCTGAGTGAGGTAACCCATTTTTAGAATCCCAGATCTTCCTGGGAAGAAAAAAATAGGAGAGATCCCATGGATTGATCTTTTCTAATTCCTTTAATTTGCCTTCAAATTTCATGATACCATTTTTTAACAGCTGAGTAAATAAAATATAATCATCCTAAGTGAAGTAACCTAGACCCAGAAAGACAAATATGGTAGGTACTCACAAGTGGATACCAGCTATAAAGGATAACTGTGCTAATAGTCCACAGACCCAAAGTGCCTAAGTAACAAAGGGGGCTCCAGTGTGGCCCTCAGATTTTCCTGAGAATGGGAAATAGAAGAGATCTCATGGGTGGATTGGGGACAGGTAGGGATGGAAACATGGGAGATCAGATTGGGGGTAGGTAGAGGGGGAGAGTGCTGAAAGAGATGGCTGGAAACAGGGGCATTTTGGGATCAGGTAGAAACAGTGCAAGAGAAACTTCCAAGAAAGAACAAAATATTGCTAAAACTCATAGCAATAACATATACTTAGCCTGAACTGTCCATTTCCTATCACCAGTAAGACTTCCAGTGGAGAGATTGGAACAGCAACCCAGCCACATAATGGTTAGGGAATAGTATTTTAACAGGGGAAGAGGGAAAAGTTGTGTTACATTTGTTTATGCTGTGTAATATTACTTTAACAATGTAAAGGTGTGTTATATTTCTTTCTGCTGCCTTTGTTAATGATGCAAAGATGTGTTACATTTGTTTGTGTTGCATTTTTTCTACCTTGCTTACATCAGCCACCTGATTTAATAAAGATTTGAATGACCAATAGCTAGGGAGTATAGGTTTAGACAAGGCTGGTGAGCAAAGAGAGTAAACGGGAGGAGATAGAAGAGAAGAAGGAGAAAGATGGGGGCACACCTGGGGCAAAAAAAAAAACAAGCAGCTGCCAGACAACCAGATACAGGGACAGAAAGAAAGATATATAGAAATAAAGGTAAAAATCTCTAATGCCAAATGTAGATGAAGAGAAAGATTAAAATACTAGCTAAAATAAGTCCAAGTATTCAAAACTAATAATAATAAATCTCCATGTAACAATTTGGGAGCAGGTTGATGGCCCTCAAAAGACATCATACTACACATAAATTTCTACCTATAGCTTGTATTGCCTATGGGATATTTCATTGTATGAGTGATGCAGAGATTGTGGAAGTATTCAATCAATGATTGAAATCTATGTGTGATGGCTATTATTGATTGCCAATTTTATTATATCTGGAAAGAGCTATATTCCAGAAATGGAGGGGACACTTATGATCTGGATCTTGAGGAAGAAGACAACATGCCTTTGTTCCAGATATTTAGTCTGGAAGACACACCTTTAGTCAGGGCCAAACCTTCTTCTGGAGGCCTATATAAGGAAAATGGAAGAAGAAAGAGTTTGTTTTGGCCTGACTGTCCTTGCCTTGTCAGTGCATTCATCCCTTCTTCTTTGGGATTTTGGTATGTACAAAATAACAGCTGAGACACCCAACCTCATGAGAACTGAGCAGCTCCTAGATTCTTGAACTTTCCATTCACAGTTAGCCATTGTTAACTTACAGCCTGTAAGCCATTCCAATGAATTTCCAGATAGATAGATAGATAGATAGATAGATAGATAGATAGATAGATAGATAGATATTCTGAAAGTTCTGTGAATCTAGAGAACCCTGACTAATACATGCTTGAAAATGAGCCCACTCCTGACACTGCCTGAAGTGACAGGACCCAGAGGCTGAATGACCCAGAAATCTAGGATAGAACAAAACATGACTGGAAGGGAAACATGCCAATTTAATGATGCTCTGCTTTACACCTACCCAGATTGTCATCACAGAGGCTTCACCTAGTACCTTTTTTCTTTTAAATTTTCTTAATTTTTATTTCTTATAGAATCTCATACATAAATACTATATTTTCTCTCCCTCTTCCCACACAATTTCTCCCATGATGCCCATACTCTTTTCAAATACATAAATTCCTATTAATTTATTATTGCTCCATTTATATTTACAATATGAATCTATTAAGTGTTGCATGTAGGCTGTGGGATTATGCTCTTGTACACTGTAAATATTTGTCACTGTAAACAATGGTTTAATAAAGTGTTGATTGGACAGAAGCTAGGCAGGCAAGAAGTATAGGTGGGGTGACAAAACAAGTAGAATTCTGAGAAGAGGAAGAATAGAGTGGATACCAGACAGATGCAAAGCAAGCAAAACTAGAATGCTGCAGTGAGCAAAGGTACTAAACCACATGGCTAAACTTGAATAAAATTTATGGATTAATTTAAATGAAAGAGTTAGGAATTAATAAGTCAAATAGTTCATAATTAATATAAACCTTTGTGTGATTATTTGGGTCTAAGTGGATGCACAACTGGCCAGGCAGGGCAGAGAAACTTCTGACTACATCTGTATATGTACACATTTAGGTCTGACCACCTGAGATCAGATACCTTATTTAGGAACTTAGCCCTAAGGAAGACTGATACTCTCCCTTCCAGCAGCCATTAATTGGTTGTGAATCTTCCTTTAGAGATATGGCTTTTGATATTTCTTCCATGTATAATGACATAACTAGTATTATCATTATGTAAGTCTTATTTAGATGATCACACTATTTAGCTTAGATGGGTATACAATCCATGTCATTTATTGATGACCATATCTCACCCTATCTTTGATTCTCTGCTCTCACAGTCCTTCTACTATTGAGAGCTCCAGATATGTTCATGTTGTATTAAATAACAGGCTTTCATTTATTTTATATATGAATATTATTTTAATGTAGTAGCATTTTTTCATCTAGTCATCCACCAAATTATGGTTATGTAGGCTGTTTCTATTTCTTCAGGTATTATTAATAGTGAGGTAGTAAACAAAGACTGCACATATTTCTTCAACATTCTTATTTTATTTCCTTTGTACATATAATCAGCAATGATATTGATCAAATGGTACTCTTATTTTTACTTTATAGTGGAGGCTTCATTATCTTTTTCATAGACACTATATGATACTATATCATTCTTATCAACATGTTGTAAACATCCTCCTTTCTTCATATCTCTAGCATAGCTTTTTATGTTTAGCCTTTAGAAATTTATCCAGTGGAACTGCCATTAGGTTATATTTCACTAGGGTTGTTTATTTGAACTTCCATAGTAATTGGTAATGTTCTATAATTTTTACAGAAATTTGGTGACAATTTGCATGTTGTCTCTTGAGAAATGCCCATTTATATATATTGTCCATTTTAATTGGTCTATATGTTTTGTGAAGTTTTTATAGTTTAGTTTTACTACTAAAATTTTGGAGCTGTAATGTATTTTAGATATCAACTTCTTGTTAGCTTTATATTTTGTACCTAATTTCTCTCTTTATGTAGTTTCAAGTTTCACTCCAATAGTTCTGTTTATTAGACAGATACTTTTCTCTTAAACTTGTTATAAAAGCCCATTCTTTAATTTTTGTTTTTGATTGATATTCAGAGAAATTGGTGCTCATTCTAATAGTACATGCCTACTTTTTTCCAGAAGTTATATGCTTATAGATATTATTTTTAATTTTTTAATCTAATTTGAAGTGAAAACTAATGAGTGATACAGACCTTTTCAATATGAATGTATGCCATTTATTTCAAAGATAATATTGTGTCTGTGGGTAATGACATTTCAATCCAAACCTCATCACCTGAGTTCATCTCTAGAAACCACCCTGGTGACACAACAAAACTGCCTTCCAGAAATTGTCCTCTGACCCACAGTGCACTCTGTAGTGCATATCTGGAAGTGAAAAAATATACCACTGACATGTGAATGCCACTTACTGCATTTTTACATACCTTGCCATGCTAGTCATTGTATTTTATAGCTGTTGTAGCTAAGGAGTTTAACTGTTTTCAGGCAAGATCTAGCTTGAATCATCTGAGTCCTGTCCTAAGTATGTGGTGTCTTCAATACTAAGGTCTCACCCTCAACCCATGGGAGGCAATAAAGGGCTACAGGGAAAAATTATATTACTTTGGGGGTCACTTGAACTACACAGACCAACCCTTTGAAAAAAAGGGGTTTCCTCTTAATTAGCCTTGGTGGTTTTGTTAATCTATTAATCTATTGTTCTTATGAGGAATATTGTTAACCCACGTAGCTCACTTTCCTTAAACACACACACACACTCACAGTGTGGGAGACAGAGAGAGAAGGGAGGGTCTTCTGTATCTATGGCTCAGGGAACATATAGAAGAGAGGGTGGGATAATCATAATATCCAGAGTATCAAGAAGTCCTCCATGAAACAGTCTCTCCTAGAAATAACTGCATAAATAAGACCTGAAAGGTGATAATATAAATGGAAATTTAATGTGGAAGGTGAAAATTTCCATGGAATCCCATTCCTAGACAAAGAATATAAGGTAACTAACAACTCTTGAAGAAACAGAGTTAAGGTTTGCCAGGGAAAAAGCTTTTAATTTATCCAACAAAGAGTGCTCAGCTTTGAAACTATTTACACACACACACACACACACACACACACACACACACACAAAAATCCAGAAAATTGCATTTATACATATATATATGCATATATACATACAGATATATGCATGCAATAATAATAAGCAAAGGAAAAGAAAGTGTCAACTTAAGAGTAGGGGCATAGAAGTCTGAGGAAAGTTAGCTGAGAGAGACTTGATGGGAAAGGAGGAGGAAAATGATGTAATTATATTTAAAGTACTGTTTTTAAGTGGTGAAGGTAGACTTTCTATCTTATTCTGGATCTTTAAAACCTTCAACCTTTTCTCTGTTTCACTTAATGCAACTTTCTGATATTATAAATAGCCTTAGTTATGTTTCATTACATTCTATTTATAAATTTGTCCAGCTTTTTCGTCATGAAGTAATGTCCTATTTCACCAATTTTATTCTTTGCATCTACTGAGTCTTTACCACTGGGAAATACCGTTGATGGCTTTTCTCCCCAGTAGCCTGAAAATAGCCTGCAAAATAGGACTTTTGAGTAGTATGAGCACTGGCTAGCATAACAGAAGTTTTCAAACCATTTCCAGTTTGATTTCTCTATGTTCAAAATGGACAATTTATTGTTTCTTATCATCTAATTTTCGTGCATAAACAAAAGCAATGTCAATCACCTGTTTTATTCTTGGGAGGGGTACTTTGGACCCCAATTCAATAATTCATTAAGATGTATCCTATACATTTAAATTTTTATTTATTTTTTATTTTACTTACCAACCACATTTCCTCCTCACAGTGACACCCCCCCCAGCTATTGCTATTTACCATTTCATCATCTATCCATTCTCTAAGAGGGTAAGGCCTCCAACGGGGAGTCAACAAAGTCTGGCGTATCAAGTAGTGACAGGACCCTCCCCCCATATCAAAGTATCCCTCTATAGGGAATAGGTTCCACAAAGTCAATTCATCATGCACTAGGAATAAACCCTAGTCCCACTATCAGAAGTCTCAAAACTGCCCAAGCTACAAAACTGTCATCCTCATTGAGAGGGCCTAATTTGATACCATGCAGGGTCCCCAGGTGTCAGCTCAGAGTCAGTACATTCCCAGTAGTTCACGTCGGCCATCTCTGTGGGTTTCTCCATCATTATTTTACCAATTTTCTCATATAACTTCTCCTCACTCTATTCTACTGGACTGGGAGCTTGACCCAGTCAATAAATAAATCCAGTTACACTGAACCTGATAGAAAACAAAGTGGAAAGTAGCCTTGAATGCATTGGCACAGTGGACCACTTCCTAAATATAACACAAATAGCACAGACACTGAAAGCAACAATTAGTAAATGGGATCTCCTGAAACTGAGAAGCTTCTGTAAGGCAATAGACTTAGTAAGTTAAAACTTCAGCCTACAGAATGGGAAAAGATCTTCACCAACCCTATATCTGACAGAGGGCTGATCTCTAAGATATATAAAGAACTGAAGAAACTAGATATCAAAATACCAAATAATCCAATTAAAAAATAAAGTACAGATATAAACAAAGAATTTTCAATGGAAGAAATCTCAAATGGTTGAAAGATATTTAAGGAACTACTCAACATCATTAGCCATTAGGGAAATGCAAATCAAAATGACTCTGAGATAACATCCTACACCTGTCAGAATGGCTAAGATCAAAATGATGACAGCCTATGCTGGAGGGGATGTGGAATAACAGGAACACATCTCCATTGCTGGTGAGAGTGTAAACTTGTACAGTCACTTTGCAAATCAATATAGAGTTTTCTCAGAAAACTGGAATTCAATCTACCTCATGATCTAGCAATACCACTTTTGTGCATATACCCAAAGGATGCATATTCTTACCACAAGGGTATTAGTTCAACTATGTTCATAAAAGCATTATTTGTAATAGCCAGAATCTGGAAACAAGCTAATACCCCTCAACTGAAAAATGGATTTAAAAAATGTAGTATATTTACACAATGGAGTACTACTCAGCATTAAAAAAAAAGACATCATGAAATTTGCAGTCAAATAAGTGAAACTAGAAAAATAATTTTAAGTGAAGTACCACAGACCCAGAAAAACAAACATGATAGGTACTCACTCAGAAGTGGATTTTAAATATAGAGCAAAGAGAAAGAATAACCAGGCTACAATCTATAACCCATGAGCAGCTAGGTAATAGGAGAACCCTAAGAGAGACATCCATGAATCCCCCTGGGAAAGGGAAGATAGATAAGATCTCCTGAGTAATTTGGGAGCATGGAGGAGAGGATAAGGGGAGGTGGGAAGAGAACATGATAGATCAAGATATATTCTATACTTAAAGCAGATTTTTATTTAATAACCTATGACTTCAGGGAGAAAGCATTGTCAACACATACAGGACACCTGTGTTCAAGCTACTTTTAAAAATTATTATATATTTTATCTTTAAATTTTAATTCAATATACTTTGATCTTTTCCATTTGCCAAGTCATTTCAGGTCCTCCCTAACTACCATCCAAATTAGATGTCTTCTATCTCTTTCAAACAACAAGTCACACACCAAAAATCCCATCAAAACTTAAAAAAAGAAAGCACAGAAAAGTATGGAGTCCATTTTCATTGTTGTTGCTCAACTTTTCCTGTTTATAGGGCCTTTCCTATAGTGTGGTTGATGGATTCAGTGTCAATTGGAGAAAACTTGATTTTTTTTTTAATTCTCAGTGGGTGTCAACTGCAAATTGCCAATAACTTCTTGTTTAGAGGTGGACATTTGTGCCTTCTTCTCCTCTGTGCTCTGATTTCATCTGGTTTGAATTTGTGCTAGTCTTGTACATGCTGTCATGGTCTCTATGGATTTGTGTGTCAGCCCCATTGTGTCCAGAAGACACTGGGTTTTTTTTGTTAAGTCATGCACTATCTCTAGTTCTTCACATTCTTTCTGTCTCCTCTTCTACAAAGGTCATTATATTATTTTCCTCTTTACATCCAAATAATGCAATATTCTACTCATTCCCATCAAAATTAATAGCCTTTTTCTTTTGATTATTATTGCTACACACAAACAAATATGCATAAATATAAAAAAGACTGCTAATTCTGTTTAGTGTTGATTACGTATATATGATTTCAGAGATAATCATTTGCTATTGGAAAAACAATTAGGGAGCTCATTTGTGTGGAATACTAATTCTCCCTCTCTCAACACTTATTACTTTTCTAGTTGTGGTACCCCTTGAGATCTCCTCTTTAGCCATTATTGTGTCTATTTGTGTTCTCTTTGTACAGGTCTTCTTTTGTCAGCCATATTGTTGAGACATCTTGAGTATAGCTTCCTTGTTATTTCTAGGAGATATAATCTTAGATCAGACTTCATGGTCATCTGGTATTTATTCTTTTGTGACTCTTTTGTGTTGTTCCATGAGTCTTAGGTTCAGGAGCTGTATAGTATATACATATATGTTGGGGCTTGACACCTTTGATGCTTTGAATAGGAATGGCCCTCATAAATTCATGCGTTTAGATGAATGGCCAAGAGTGGCACTATTAGGAGGTGAGTCCTTGTTGGAGGAATTGTGTCACTGGAGCCAGGCTATGAGATCTCAGATGCTCAAGCTAGGTCCAGTGTAGCATTCTCTTTCTGTTGCCTGTATATCTGGATGTAGAGCACTCAGTTTATTCTCAAGCACCATGTCTACCTGAATGCCACTATGCTTCTGGCCATGATGATAATAATTTAAACTTCTAAAACTGTAACTCAGATACAATGAAATGTTTTCCTTTTTAAGAGTTGCTAGAGTTGCTGTGGTCATGGTGTCTCTTCATAGCAATAGAAACCTTAAGACAACATCCCCCAATCAGTTGACCCCTTTATTTTGAGAAGTTATGCTTTTCTGTAATAGACTCTATACTGTTCAGTAGAGCTTGTAATGGTATCATGGTTAAATTTAGTAGCTTACCTGTGTTCAGAGATGTATGCATTTTAAAAAAGATTCCAATTCAGTAACATGCAGTCACTTATACTAGTTGAAAATTTTCCTTTGTATTTTTGTGATATCAGTTTTAATATATCCTTTTTTGTATCTTACTTGGTTTATTTAGGTCTTATCTTTTTGTCTTGGTTAATGTAGCCAAAAATTCTAATTTTATCTACTAAAATATCATAATTTGTTAGTCTTTTGTATCTTTTATCATTAATAACTGTTCTGTCATGTGCTACTTCTTCTTTTTTATACTGATCTTATATTCATTAAATTTTTGGTGCTTTTTTTTTTCTTTTTTTTTCTTTATTTTGTATTTATCAAAAAAAAAAGTAAAAAGAATTTAAAAAAAATGCCGAAGAGTTAACAATAACTATACAGAGGATAATAATCATAAGCATGGCTTATCAAGGGTGGAAATGCAAATAAGATTGCTACACATATATTTTCTTTGTGTTCAGCTTTCCCTCTGAATTTTTTTTCCATCCCTGTATATCCTTATTGAAGGTCTCTTCCCCCTCCCACCCCATCTGATCATTTT
>PVIH01011355.1:0-31888 GCA_004025045.1 Sigmodon hispidus | reverse complement strand
TGGTGCTTTTCTACTTACTTGAGGTATGTCATTAAAATATTTATTGGAAATCTTCCTACTTTTTAATGCAGACATTTGTTGATATAAACTACCCTCAGTATTGACACATCCTATATATCTGTTTCCATTTGTTTCAAAAACTTTTCTTACTTCATTTTGATACATTATTACTTATTGACAAATCTTCCTACTTTTTAATGCAGACATTTGTTGATATAAACTACCCTCAGTATTGATACATCCTATATATGTGTTTCCATTTGTTTCAAAAACTTTTCTTACTTCATTTTGATACATTATTACTTATTGAAAATTCAAGAACATCTTTAATTTCCACATATTGTTATAATTTCTGAGGTCATATGTTTATTTCCAGTCTTACTCAAATATAGTCAAAGAAGCTTTATGTAATTCTTTTTATTTATTGTTTTGTTTTTTAATTGATTGAGACTTGTTTTATGGCCTAACTATATTCTAGAGGATCTTTTTCAAGTGCCAGCTATTTTTGAATTGATATTTAACTCTTCACAAAAATCTAATGAGATTTTTTTTCTGCTTTATAACATTGGTTGTTCTAGCATTAAGTAGTTACATATTTAATGTTTTTTGCTGTTTTAATAATTGATTCATTTCTCACAATGTACTCACATTATTTATCTCATTATATTGTTTTACTTCTAGTTTACATATAGTTATCCTGTTCATTTGTGGTTTCAGTTTGTATGGATATTTTTTGATCATTTCACTTATAATCTGTATATTTTTAGCAAGGAACTAAGTTTCTTTTAGCATTATTTAAAATTTTTTTGACATATTTTTGTCTGATATTGCTTTATTTGGACCTTTTGTTCATCTTACTGATTTGTGTGTGTGTGTGTGTGTGTGTGTGTGTGTGTGTGTGTTATGGCTTTCAAATTTTTTTTTACATTCAGACTTTTATTGTTATATTGTTCAGGAAAGAAAAACAGTTCTTTACATAGTATTTGCTTTTCTTTAGGGATCACGGATAATATGCACATGTGTTTCACTATTTAATTCAAGGGACTTAAGCTTCTGTGGATTTTGGTATAGGGGGTCCTAGTGACCATCATCAGAGGGAGTGGGGGTAGCTGATTCTCAGAAAGTTTATCAAGGCTTCTGGTGACTTCAGTGGCTCTTCAGTGAAGGAGCCAGTGGGAAAGCAGGTACCATTCCTGGTCTGTCTGAATTGAGGCTGGACTTTCACAAATAAACACAATTTTTTACAAACCTGAGCCTCTTTGTCAAAGATCAGGTGTACATAGGTTTTTGAGTTAATGTCTGGATCCTCAAATCTATTCCATTGATTCACAAGTCTGTTTTTATGCCAGTACCAGGCTGTTTTTATTACTGTAGCTCTATAGTATAACTTGAAGTCAGGGATGGTGATACCTCCTGAGGTTCTTTTGTTGAGTAAAATTGTTTTGGCAATACTGGCTTTCCTGTTATTACAAATGAAATTGAGTATTGTTCTTTCTAGTTCCGAATATGCAAACCATAACCACTGAACATCTTGGGATTTGAAACTCCTTGCACATGCACCTTGGAGCCCATTCCCTCCAGAGAAACACCTGACTCTGTCTTGATGTGGGGGTGAGGAAAGCGTATCTGCGTGGAGTGGATGTTGAACTAAGTCACATTAGGACCTTGGGACCTCCTGCCCTTGCTGGGGAGGAGATAAACTGATGGAGAGAAGAGTGAATGACTAGAAGGGGTGGGAGGGGTAAGGGAACATGGATAAAAAAATGACTTTTTTCATATTAAAAAAGAATCTCAAAATGGTTTTATCATTCTTAGCCATCAGAGAAATGCAAATTACATGTACTCTGAGATTCCATCTTATACCTGTCAGAATTACTAATATCAAAAACACAAATGATAACTCATGTTGGCAAGGCTGTGGAGCAGAAGAAACAGTCTCCCATTTTGGATGGGAGTGCAAATTTGTACAGGTACATTAGAAGACGATATGGCAGTCTCTCAAAGAATTGGGAATCAAGCTACTTCAAAATCTAACAATATCACTTTTGGGCATATACCCAAAAGACACTCCATCCTACCACAAGGACACTTGCTCAACTATGTTTATAGAAGATTTATTTGTAATAGGCAGAACCAAGAAAGAATCTAGATGCCCCTCAAACACAGAATGGATAAGCTGACAGGGAATGTACTCACTCATTAGTGGACTCTAAACAAAAAAGAAAAAAGCAAAGCATGCCAAGCTGCAAACCACAACCACTGAACAACTTGGGGTCTGAAACACCTTGGAATGACACTTTGGATCCCCCTCCCCTTAGAGGAACACCTGACTCATTCTCCATGTTGAGGGGAGAAAACTGGATTTGCCAGGAGTGGAGGCTTAACTGAGCAATATTGGCACCTTGGGACCTCCTGCCCATGCTGGGGAGGAGATGGGGAGTTGTGGAGAATAGAGAATGACCTGGTGTGGTGGGAGGGGGAAGGGGCCTTGAATAAGGATATACACAGATAGAAAATGTGACTTCTTTATTTATAATAAAAAATAAGAAAAGAAAAATTTAAATTTTTTAAATTAAATTTTAATTATTGTGTCTTATCCAATAATTCATTCTGGCCTTTGAGTAAGAAACTTTTGTGTATGTGTTGCCAAAGCAAACTTGATAACTTTATTATTATTATTGATATTTGTATTTATTATTGAGAATTTCATGTGTATACAATGAAATATGATTATATTCAACCCTCACTTTGCCTATTATCTCCCCTATGTGGAAGTCTTTTCCCCATCTTAAGTCTTTCTGTCACTACATTTTGAGAACCCATTTAGTCCAGTTAGTTCTATGGTGCAGGACCATAAACTAGAGCGTATGAAACATTCTTACCCATCAAGTAAAGAAAATAAGCACTCATTGTGTTCATCTTTTGTGTATTGGTTAAATAACTAGATTCTGTACCTTCACATGCTTTCATGGTGGCAGATTTAATACTGTTAGTTTGAGATGTGACATTCTTTATAATACTTTTGTAAGGTTAATCTAGTAGCATAAGAATCCTGTCAATATTGCTTCTGTAATAAAATCTTAATCTGTTTATTGTTTGTTTCTCAGGTTAACGCTTTCTGGCAGTTATTAGGCAGTTGCTTTTCTTTCATATTATTTTCTGCCCTGGCTTATAATATTTATGCTAGAAATTTGTTCCCTAATGAAGTTTTGTTGTATATGACTTGATTGTTTTTTTTTTCTGGGTGTCTTTACTTGTCTGTTTTTCTCAAACTTTGGAAAATATTATTGATAGAATAAAATTGGAACACCTGAGTATTCTAGATCTAGATGCCTTAATAGCTTCAAAGGTATGAGAAATATGCTTTTTTCTGTTGTTATTGTTAAATTGATTATGTGTCCTTTCTCCTTACTCAACTTCTTTCAGAACATCTGTAAGGTAAGTGTTTGTTCACTTAGTGGTTTTTTACCTTTCCTAGGTTTTTTCCCACTTGCCTCAGCTGTTGGTTTTCTCACTTGTCTCACCATTTTCTAAAGCTCTATATTCAGCCTCAGAGATTCATTCTCCTTGAAGTAGTATATTACTAAAAATTATTTCTATGTAATTTTTAGTTTAATAAACCCTTCAACCCCATAATGCTTCTTTTTAATAATTTTTATCCCCTTGCATTTTTATTCTGATCATAGATTTTCCAGTTGTTTATTTATACTATGTTTCATCTCACTACATTTTCTTCAAATGATTGTTTTGCATTTTTATGTGAAATTGTTTCTCTGAGGAAGTGTATCAATCGAGAATAACGGTGTTCCTTTGTAGAAATCTTATTCTTAGCATGTGTTTTGCAACTCTACATTGTTCATCTTGTAACTTGTCTCTTCAAATTTTATTGAGTGGCATTCACAGTGAAATATTTTTTCTGAAGGTTTGTCCTAGTGTCTTTATTAAGTAAGCTTAATAAAGTAAACACTGATTTTGGCTCTATGCTGCCCCAGTAATATAGTCTCTCTCTATACATTTTGCACTATAGTAAATGCCCTTGTTGTTAACATGCATCTCTGTGATCATGTCTACAGAGTCCTTTTGGAAGTGTTTCAGTCACTATACTACATATAGCTTATGTTGGGCAAATTTAATAATGGTTTTAATGTTTCCAGTGTGGACAGAGGTACAGGGTGCCTATCAGTGCCTGAATGTCATGTTGGGGCAGGACTTTACTAGTAAATACTAGATATAAAACGTGGCTAAAGGAAAAAGTTATAATAAGGGTAAATCAGACCAACATGTCTAGATCGCCATGGTATGTTGTTTCTACCAATAATGCCTGATCACCTATTATTAACTGAGGGCTACTGGGTTGGAACCTTACCATAACATATTATCAAAGCAATTATTTGAGTCTTATGATTGATAGATACCAGGACTACTTTTGCAGGCCCATGAAGATGCACTATAGCTTAGCTAGCTGTTTGATAAAACAACATTCAATGTCTAATGGTCACCTCATGTGGCTGGATAGTGCAAGGAAGTCTTATTTGGTGTGGCATTTTGCACATACATATCAGTGAAGACAGAGTGCATGTCTGTTTCCATGGTGTCACAAACATTCCAATTGAGCAGTGGAAGAATGTACAGAATATATGGCAACAAGAACAGAGACATTCTGATGATAGTGGAAGAGCTTGACACAAGTGTGGAATTCATTATCTAACAGCTTCTCTAGCAGCAATTCTCAACTTGTAGGTCACTACCTCTTTGTGAGGGGTGGGTATTTCACAGTGATCACCTAAAATCATAGAAAAACAGAGATATTTACATTATAATGCAGAAAAATTAGTTATGAAGTAGCAATAAAAGTAATCTTATTGTTGAGGAGTAGCCACAACATGAGGAATTATATTAAGAGTTGCAGCATTAGGATGTTTAAGAAGCAATGCTCTATAGGCTCTGAATGGAAAGATATGTTTAAAATTGCATTCTATGTACTAGATTGGGTAGAAAATAGCACAAGGTGAATCCCCCTTCCCAGAATAAATCAATGATCCTCACTACCTGTCAACTTCCATATTGGGGTTCAGAGACTGCTGAAATACAGGATTCTTCAGCATAAAAACTATGCAGAATCTAAGATATTCTCCAGTTGCTAGAGACTTATTATTTATTGTTTGCTTTTCACAAGAATTCAATGAAATATGCATTGTTCCCTTCTTAATAGTTTCATTTGTGTCTCAGTATTCTACATACATTTTATTCACATTATGCTCAGTCACTCTCTGTCTCTCAAGTATCTAAGCTACTAGTTGCTTCTTACACTTTTTTTGATTATTTTTTACAGGAGGAAAGTAAATAAGGGACCATTCATCAATTACATTCTGGCTTATACTTTAAGGCTGTGATGCAAACCCACCTACCTGCATAATACATTGTTATTGATTTATATAGAATTTTGTTGTTTGCTTTCTTTCTATGTATAAAAGAAAAAGGCTGACCTGTACCTAACTATGCAGCCCATACTGACATCAGTTAGGTGAATATCCTGCATTTCCTTAGCCAAATGATGAGGATAGAGACATGTGCCACCATACCAAACAATAACTTATTTTTCTTAATCCCTTTAGACATCTGAAACATAGTTTGCAAATGTTCTTTCACAATATTTTTGGAGCCATAATTTTCAATATGTGAATGCATCTATATATGCTTTCCAGTTTTCATATCAGTCCTTTCCATCTTGAAACTCTCTACTGTGAGCTTTTTTGAAGTGGTGATTACTTTCGGTGGGAGTTCACAACCCTAGATTAAAAGAAAAACACGCTGAAACAGTTTGAGATTGCCTTCTGTGAGAGGCCAACCAGTTTTGCTGGCTTAGAAAAGTGTTTCAGTGATAATTTCGTAGCTCAAAACTCTCCCACCATGTAAGTAGTGTGAAATTGGTCCTCAGGCTTCTTTTGCATCACATAGATCCTGTGGTTCAAATGTACTATACTTGAAAATTTTCAATTTGTGGTCTTTAGTCAGTGCTTGGAATTCTTCTACTTTACTTTTTTGCCCTTCACTTGATGTGAAAAACAAGTTGCCAAACTGCCAGTGTTTTTGATGTTATTTCTTCTCTTTTACAAAACTAGAACAAAGAGAAGACAAATTTGTGTGGATCAGGCTCCCTGATCACCATGAAGGAAAATGTCTTAGAATTTTTTATAACAATTGCCTGACAGCTCCAATAGAAGACACGAATCCTCCTTCACTCAAATGGACTTCACACTAATAGATAGCACATGGATAAAAAAGTATGACTTTATTCATAATAAATAAAAAATTTATTTCTCCAAAAAAAAGAAATACATTCTAGATATCCAGATTATAAATAGCCAAATTTATAGAGATTACTTGAATAGCTGGCCTCTCTTGAAGAATTCAACATTTTGTACCTAATATCTCTTTTACTAAGATTTGAGACAATTGTAAATGTAATCTTTGCATGATAACTGTTTTGTTATATGTAATTTTATGAAATTAAAGTTAAAAATTTCCTTTTTGACTAGACAGAAAAAGGGGGAGAAAAAGTCTCATTCAAAACATTCTAATTCAACTTTCTGAAGGCTTTTCAAAACAAAGATTGTAGTTTATCTTACTGGATTGCCCTATGATTCAATTAATTTTTTTCTTTCTCTCTGACTTTTAATTCCCTAAAATTTTCAGGCAAAGTCATTAATTTCAACACATATATGTATTTCTTTTTGGGAATGAGCCTTTCTTAGGTCTTTATCTTTATATGGAATGAGAATAACTGAGTGGCGCTAGACATCAGCCATGAAGGGAAGCTCATGAAGAGCATGTGAATAAAAGTAGAAAGGAGGCCATGGAACCATGAGTGATAAGAAAAAATGTTGGTCTTTACAAAACAAATACACATTTAAATTTCAAATTTTCCTATTCTATTTACCTTAGGATAACTTTGATTGATTTTCTCTTTCTGCTGATGATTAACAGCTTCATTAACAACTAGTGAACCATGTATAAGTCACTGAGCTCCTTTTTGTCTGAATTGATGATTGCTGTCATAGGGATCCTTACTTTGGCTTGAACTTGTGGGATCTGCTGCAGTCTCTGTGAGTTCATATGTGTATCCATCCAGTTGTTTCTGAAAGATAACAGAATGCTTCTTTGGAGTCATTCATCCTCCCTCTTGCTTTTGGAATCTTTCTGCTTTCTCTTCTACATAGAGATCTGAGCTTTGCATCAATGACCTCTCTAAAGTGTCTAACTGTCAACATTCTCCAGTTGTAGGTACCTATGTTTCTTATTGTCTATACAAAAAAGAAGGAAGTTTCTATGACAGTAAGTTTACATATAGGTTATTTAAAAATACATTTTTGGTACTTTCCTGTTATACCATTTTTCATTTCACTTTTTTCTTTTCAAAACTTCACATATACTCTTGCTCTTTTTCAAATTTAAGAACTCTATTTGCACTGGGTGTGTGTGTAAATACAGTATGCTCAATTTGTACATACTATATTTTCAGGGCTGACCATTTGGTATTAGATAATAAATTGATGTGTTCTTCTTTAGGGAAGAAAATTTAGCCCACCCTCAGCATTTCCTGCTTGCCTGTAGTTCTTTGTGCAGAGTTGAGCTTTCACAGGATTTCCACTGTGTACTAAGGCATGACTATAAGTGTCATTCTTATTCAGATCATGTTTAGACAGTCATGGTGGTAAAATTATATGGTTATACTTATATATTATACTCTGATATTCTTTAAGAGACAAAATATCACAGCACGTTTGCTAATCCTCCAACTTTTAGGATCTTTACATAATTTCTTACTTAGGTTCAGGAGTTGAATACTGGATGTATCAGTTGCTACAATACTCCACAACTTCATTTTGAATTGTTCTGTATTTTTTAATCATTTCCATCTGTTACAAAGAAAAGTTTCCATGTTAAATTTGAGGGCTATACTTATATCTGAGGATTTGGAACTAGGAAGTCTCATATGAGAAAGAACATAAGATATTTATCTTTCTGGACCTGGGTTATCTCATTCAGCATATATTCTTTTTCATCCATTGGATTGAGCATTCCAAGAAATGTGATACCAAAGAGAAGTCACAAGTCAAGGGGCCTAGAGTTAACTTCTCAGAGCTCTGAGCTGGGAAATGGCTGCATAAAAAAGTTATAAATGTAGGGATCATGGATGCAGATGAATGAAGAAGTTCAGGTAATATAACATTCAGAATCTGACAGTCCTGCCCTCTAAAGAAAGGAGCTAAATAACTTCTAAGATCACTAATCCAGAGCCTACTCCGAACATATATTGCTCACCAGAGGGATTAATTTATTAGCCCAGATCTAATGAACATTATCTATAGCTATCTCCTTTCCACATTTTAATACTTATAAGCATCAGAGTAAACTGGGACAAGTCCCTCAGAAGCATATTCCCTTGTTCCACTTGACTCTTCCACACTAAGGAAATACCCTTTGGTTATATAGTAACAATTTCAAGATACGCACATTGAGAAATGTCTGAAGCAAGTGAAAACATTTGAGACCCACAGGCAACAAAGACTAAAAAAATTATAATGTGGACCTTGGTATGCAGAAAAGTAAAATTACTAAAATAATGCCAAAATTGTTGAGTAAACTTTTCTAACATTTATATCTGATGGCTACCTCTTCAATCTGGGAGATTCCTGTATTTTATTTTTTTGTTGTGAGCCTAGCCTTTAATGGCTGAGCCATCTCTCCAGCCCAACTCCTGTATTTTAAAATATACAGCTTTAAAAGATGCTGATCCAATGCTTGGGGATTCAAGGTTTCTTTCCATTTGACCTTTTGTTTTCTTTTCATTATACTTAAAAACATTATATGTTTGTACTCTTTGTAATTGTGATTGTGTAATTTTCTTTACTGTACAGATTTACATCAATTGTCTCTAGAGCATCCTAATTTTTCTCTATTCCACATGATTCTCTGCTAAAGTTTTCTTTCTTTGTTGCCTTTCCCTGTCCATTTATTTTACTCAGTTATTACTTCTACATTTATCAAAAGTAAACTTTAACTTCATAGAACACAGGAATTTTGCCATCTCATGTGATTATTGTGATATATTGTTGACACCAATGAATTTTTAACTATTTACATCTTACTTGTTATAGTTTTGTTATGCTTACAGTTGTTTCTCTCTTCCCCCCTTCTTCTCCCCCCTCTCATAATGAGAATGAAAAACTACTCTCTAAGAACTTTGAAATAGCATCAGAAATATCCATATAAACATATTTGCCACAAGCTCCACTTGCAGGCCAGCAGGCAGGACTCCTGCAGGTCTGCAACTAGAGCCTCTGGCAAATATAATTTTATGGCCTGCCAACCCCTCATCAGACCCTGTAGCCTACAAGCCCTACTCTATTCCCTAAAATTACTCATCCAGCCAAGACCTCAGCCCACCTCCCCTGAGACACAGGCTCTGTAGGTTCCTACTATAAGAGGTGAGTGACCTTCCTCCCAGCTAGTGAGCCCAGCCTCTTAGCCTGACCACCAAGACACAACCCATGTCCCCCACCCCCACCCATTTCATCTCCAGTTGCAGGCCAGTAGGCAGGACTATTTCCGGCAAGGTTGCCCATTACCACCCACTATGGAACCCTATGGTCTACAAGCACCACATCATTTACAAAATCTACTCATCATCCTCCCATCCCAGACCTCATCTACACTCATACAGACTTGGCTGGCTCCAATTACAAGAAGTGAGTGTCCCTGCTTTTCATACTTTATTTTCTCAATTTGAATATTTGTTTCTTTGTCTTTGGTTAGCTTGGATGAGGATTTGTCTTTTTTGTTGATTTTCTCAAAGAACTAGTTCTTTGTTTCATTTATTCTTTGTATTGTCTGCTCTCTTTGTTTTAATTTTTATTGATTTCAGCTGTCAATTTGATTATTTCCTGGTGTCTATTCCTCCTGGGTGAGTTTGCTTCTTTTTGTTCTAGAGCTTTCAGATGTTCTCTAAGTCTCTAGTGAGAGCTTCTTCCAACTTCTTTATATAAGCATTTAATAGTATGAACTTTCCTCTTAGTACTGCTTTTATAGTGTCCCATATGATTGAGTATGCTGTGCATTCATTTTCATTGAATTCTAGGAAGGCTTTAGTTTCTTTTTTTATTTCTTCCTTGACCCAGTGCTGCTTCAGTTGAGCATTATTCAGTTTCCATGAATTTATTTGTTTTCTGTAATCTGTGTTGTTAATTCTAACTTTAAGCCACAATGATCCAATCAGATGCAGGAGGTTACTCTAAATTTTTTGTATCCCCTTGAGATTTGTTTTGTTACCAAGTATGTGGTTAATTTTGGAGAAGGTTCCATGAAGTGTTAAGAAGAAGGTATATTCTTTTGTGTTTGGGTGAAATGTTCTATAGATATCTGTTCAATTCATTGGAGTCCAAACATCTGTGAATTTCCTTATTTCTCTATTAAGGTTCTCTCTGGCAGTACTATCCAGTAATAAGGTTGGAGTGCTGAAGCATGTGTGGTTTGATGTGTAATTTAAGCTTTAGTAATATTTCTTTTACAATTCTAAGCGCCCTTGTATTTGGGGCATAGATACTTAGAATTGAGAATTCATCTTGATGTATTTTTCCTGTGGTGAATATTAAATGGCCTTATTCATCATTTTGATTAATTTTAGTTTGAAGTCTATTTTGTTAGATATTAGAATAGCTACACCATCTTGTTTCTTAGCCCCAATTGACTGGTAAATATTTTCCCAACCTTTTACTCTGAGGTCCACAGGAAGCAACAAGGATGTCTCCAGCTAAGACTCCTAACAGTGCTGGAAAGGGTGCTTAAACTAGCCTTCCCCTGTAGTCATACTGGTGACTACCCAAATTGTCATCATAGAGCCTACATCCAATGACTGATGGAAGCAGATACAGGCATCCACAGCAAAACACTAGGGTAAACTCCTGAAATTCAGTTGAAGAGAAGGAGGAGTGACTAAAATAGCAATGAGCATGGGATCAAGGATACAATAGAGAAAACCACAGAGACATCTGACCAGAACTAATGGGAGCTCATTGACTCTGAACTGACAGCTGGGAAGCCTGCACGGGACAGATCTAGGTTTTCTGAATGAGTCAGACAGTTATGTAGATTGATCTGTTGGTGGGGCCCCTGGCTATGGACCCAGGAATTATCCTGGGTATATGAACTGGTTATTTAGATCCCATTCCCTGTGATGGGATGCCTAACTCAGTCTTCATACAGAGAGGAGAGCCTTGGTCCTACTTCAACTTGGTAATGCTAGCCTGTATGACTGATCAGGGGAGGCTTTATCCCCTTTAAGGAGTGGATGAGAGATGAGGTGAGAGGAAGGTGGAGTCGAATAGAGGAAGAAGAAGGAGGAGAAACAGTGGATGGCATGCAAAATGGGAAAAAAAATCACCTAAAAACAAAGTAAAACACAACAAAAGAGGTGACTCCTCCAAGCTGGTCAGGCCTGTTTCTAAGCCCTAGGCACCAAGTTAAGTTGCAAATCAAACCCCACACACTAATAGAGACACTTCAACATCCCACTCTCACCAATGGACAGGTATGACAGACAGAAACTTAGCAGAGAAGTAAGGGAACTAGCAGACATTTTTACATAAATGGACTTAATTGCCATTACAGAACACTCTGCCCAAACACAAAAGAATATACATTGTTCTCAGCACTCCATGGAACCTTCTCTAAAATTGACCACATGTTCAGTCACAAAGCAAATCTCAACATATACAAAAAAAATCTGGAGTAACTCCCTGCATCTTATCTGATTTCTATGGCTTACAGTTGGAATTTAAATACAACACAGATTACAGAAAGTCTATAAACTTATAGAAACTTAATAATGCTCAACTGAAGAAGCACGGGGTCAAGGAAGAAATAAAAAAATTAAAGACATCCAAGAATTCAATGAAAATGAATGCACAGCATACTCAAACTCATGTGACACTATGAAAGAAAGCAGTACTAAGAGGAAAGTTCATAGCACTAAATGGCTACATAAAGAAGTTGGAGAAAGGTCACACTAGTGACTTAACAGCACACCTGAAAGCTCTAAAACAAAAAGAAACAAACTCACTCTGGAGAAATAGACACCAGGAAATCATCAATCTGAGGGCTGAAATCAATAAAATTGAAACAAAGAAAACAATACAAAGAATCAATGAAAGAAAGAGTTAGTTCTTTGAAAAAAAAATCAACAAAATAGACAAACCTTATCCAAACTAACCAAAAGATAAATAGAATATCCAAATTAACAACATCAAAAATAAAAAGGAGAACATAACAATGAGAAAATCCAGAGAATCATCTGGTCATGCTTCAAAAACCTATACTCCACAAAATTAAAAAAATCTAAAAAATAGACAACTTTCTGGCTAGATACCACATAATGAAGTAAAGCCCCCATATCTCCATATCTATTCAATATAGTACTTAAAATTTTAGCTAGAGAAATAAGAAAGCAAAAGGAGATCAAGGAGATAAAAATTAGAAAAGAAGAAGCCAAACTTTATGTGGTGATGGTATGATAGTACACATAAGAGACCGCAATAATTCTACCAGGAAAGTGCTGCAACTGATAAACTCCTTCAGGATTGTGGCAAGTTATAAGATTAACTAAAAAAAATTAATAACCTATAAATCCCAATGATAAATGGACTAAAAAAGACTTCAGAGAAACATTACCCTTTACAATAGCCAAAAACAATATAAACCTTGAATGCATTGGCACAGGAAACCACGTCCTAAATATAACACCAATATCACAGACATTGAGAACAATAATTAATAAATGGGACCTCCTGAAACTGAGAATCTCTCTATAAGAAAAGACATGGCCAATAAGACAGAATGGGAAAAGATCTTCATCAACCATATATCCGACAGAAGGCTGATCTCCAAAATACATAAAGAACTCAAGAAACTAGACATAAAAAACCAAAACTGATAATCCAAGTTTTAAAATAGGGTACATATATAAACATAATTCTCAACAGAAGAATGTCAAATGTTTGAAAGACATTTAAGAAAGTTCTCAGTATCCTTAGCCATCAGGGAAATGCACATCAAATCAACATTGAGATATCATGTTATACTTCTCAGAATGACTAACATCAAAAACACTGATGACAGCTTATATTGGAGAGGATGTGGATAAAAGTGAACATTCCTCCATTGTTGTTGGAAGTGTAATCTAGTACAGCCTCTTTGGAAATCAGTATGGCAGTTTCTCAGAAAATTGATAGTCAATCTTGTTGGTTTCACGAGTTAGAAGAGACACACACACACTCACTACCAAGGCCACACGAGGGTTTAAGAGAGTTCCCAGGTGGGTATAGAAACAGAAGCAGGACAGAAGGACAAAAGATAGCGACCAAAACATGGTAACTGTTTTTAAGAGAAGGGGTGTACTTGGATTTATGTAGTCACGTTTAGGGCATGCCTCTGTATGTGTACAGGGAGGTGCTTCTGTACGCATTGCCAGGGGCTTGCCTCCATACGAGGAGCATCCCACTGGAGCCATGCTGGCTCAACCACATGGAGTGCCAGGAATACTTACAAATCTACTTCCAGACCCTATTGTACCACTATTTGACATATATGCAAGGAATGCTCAATTATACAAGAACACTTGCTCAAATATGTTTATAGCAGCATTACTTATAATAGGGAAAACCTGAAAGCAATCTTAACTGAAGAATGGATAAAGAAAATGTGGTATGTATAAATAAATAAATACATAAATAAATGAAAATGTGGTACATCTACACAATGGAGTATTACTCAGCTGTAAAAAAAAATGACATCATGAAATTTGTAGGAAAATATTGTCCACAGTGAGGCAACCCTGACCCAGAATGACAAACATGGTATGTACTCATAAATGGATACTAATGTAAAGCAAAGGATGACCAGACTACAACCCACAGCTCTTTAGAAGCTAGCTAACAAGGAGGACCCTCAGAAAGACACATGGATTTCTCTAAAGAGGATCAATAGATGAGATCTTCATAGCAAACTGGAGATGAGGAGGCAGATAAAAGGGAGGGGATGGAGGATGAGAACATGAGGGAATGGGCAGGTCAAGCTGAGGAAAAGATGGAGATGAAGAGCAATAAAACAGATAGCGAGGTAGAGGGAGCCATTATGGGCTTAGAGAGAAATCTAATCCTAGGAATATGTGAGAGCCCACACAGATTCCAATGCATGATTTCTTTCTATTTTGACTCAAGGTCAGAGAATCCAAGTTTGTTATCCCCTGCAAGGCTGCATAATAGGATGCTTTGGCCAAAGCTATGGTTATCAGGCCTCTTATGTTTGAGAACTGAAAAAGTGTTTATAATTGTCTATACTTGCCCCTCCCTTTTGCTTGTCATAAAAATCCAGGAGGAAATAAAATTCGGGCAGCTGAATATTCATTCAGTGCCCTCCTGACACTTAGTCTTCTGTCTCCATCTAATTTTTCTGTTCCTGTAATTTACAATCCACACTCACCTCCCAAAGACTGCATTAAACTTTGTAACAGCCATAAACATATGACTCCAATAAGAGGGACCTGGATGCAGGAAAAAAAGTGATGGACATTATATGTTGAAACGCGTGCTCTGGAAATTGAAATTAGAGGTGCGATAATTTAAGTTGGAGTAAAATTTTATGTATAGAATAATGTTAGACTATTTTAATTTAAAATATTTTTGCCATTTGTGTTCATTTCTTATTTTTGTTTATTTACTGATTTTAATTTATTTACATTTTTAAAAATTATGTTTTGAAAATTTCATACATGAATATTGCATTTATATTATAATATAAAAATATTTTTAAAAAGCCAGAGGAGTTGAAAGTTAGACAATAGTAAGTATTGAATAATTTTATACAGTTTTTTGTACAATTGCTTAAAGATATTTATGTTTGAATGCAGTAGATGCACCCTTGGTTTTCCTGAGCACAGCACCTTGGACACAGCAAACAGGAACAAAGCAAAGCCTGGGAGTGTGAGCCAGTTGCGAACCTTTCTTCTAAGATTCATTATGACTTGAGCAGCCTGAAAAGACTTCAAGAAGCTCACAAACCAGGCCCTGATCTCAAAAAATATATGTGTAACTTTTCAGATCTCAGTAACGAATCAAAGTTTTGCTAATTGGTATTCATGAACTGAAGCAGCACAAACGCAAAAACATTTTCTTCTGCCTTGAATGGATTAATGTTAGCTTGTGTTAATATTCTATTTTTTGTTACTAGAAGTTGTAAGAATCTCTATTATGAGATTACCTTTTGATATAAAATACTCTGTGCTTTGTTAGTAGCAAATGTAAATAATTCCATTAAGAGACTGTCATTTGATGTAAATGATAAGAATTGTAATTCAACCAATTATGTGTTCATTGTTTCATACAAAAATTATTGGTGTTAAACTGTTAATGTTATGGTATGATATTAAGTGTTACTGATTGAAAAAAATTTAGAGCTCATCTGAGAGGAATCTGATATAATGCTAGTAAGTCTTATTGGTGATTTTAAAAAGGCTTAATGAAGCTAAAACTTCTATAGACATCCTGGATCAATTTAAATAAGCCATTCAGTTATGAGGAATCCAGGAGGACCTTTTGAAAATATTAAGATGGGGGAATTTGTGGGAGCCCACAAATATCCCACCTTGTGGTTTGTTTCTATTTTAAATCAAAGTCAGAGAATCCAAGCTTGTTTTTCCCTGCAAGGCTGCATAACAGAATGCTTTGGCCAAAGGTATGGTTACCAGGTGTCTTATGTTTGAGTACTGAAGAAGTGTTTACACATGTATGTTCTTGTTCCTCCCCTTTCTTTGGTATAAAAAGTTCAGGGGCAATAAAATCTGGGCAGCTGAGTATTTGTTCAGTGCCCTCCTGACTCTAAGTTTTATGTCTCAATCTAATTCTTTCTGTCTCTGTAATTTCCAATCCCCACTCCCCTCTCCAGGACTGTGCTAATCATTGGAACAGCCACTGACAGGAAAATCTCAGGAATTCACAATGATGATCCCATCTTAGACTACTAGCAATAGTGGAGAGGGTACCTGAGATGGCCTCCTCTGATAAGCAGATTTCTGAAGACCCTAACTCTCATCATAGATCCTTTATCTAGTAACTGATGGAAACAGATGTAGAAATTCACAGCCAAGAACCAGACCAAGCCCAGGTAGTCCAGTCAAAGAGAGGGAAAAGGGATTATATGAGCTAGTGCTTTAAGATCATGATGGAGAAATCTATGGAGACAATAGAACCAAGCTCATGGGAACTTAGGAACTTTAGAATGACAGCTATGGAACCTGCATGAGATTGGACTGGGCCCTCTGCATAGAGGAGACAGTTGTATAGCTTGGTCTACTTGAGGGAATCCAGGCAGTAGGATCAGGATTTATCCCTGGTGAATGAGCTGACTTTATAGAGCTCATTACCTATGATGGAAAGCCTTGATCAACTTTGATCCAGGAAGAGGGGCTTGGTCCTACCTAAACTGAATGTTCCAGGCTTTCATAGCTTCCCATGATAGGCCTTACCCTACTGGTGGAAGGGATGGGGACTGGGGCAGGGGGCAAGGCTGGAGGAACAGAAGAGATGAGAGTAGAATCTATGATTGATATGTAAAAAGAATTTTAAAATTTTCTTAAAGAAAAGAAAAAAATATACATTTACCAAGCAACCTAAAAACAAAAGAAACACAATTCCTCTAAATTCCACAATGCTTCAGGAAGTAAATACAAAGGTATTAAATGGATAAATGGATGAATGAAGAATACAAAATTTTATTTATAAAAATTATCAGTGATTTCAAAATGCATAAAAACAAATAGATAAATAAAGGAAATTATGTAAGGACCTGAAGAAAAAAGTCAGCAACATAGATGGGAATGTCAACATCACTGGTAGATGGAAATGCTATAATAAAGACAAACAGTTCAACAGGAAAACTGAAATTTAGAAAAAAAAAGTTCAACATTCAACACTCAGTGATTCAAATAAAAACACAATGTAAAGCTCACTAATAGACTATAACAAGAAGAATAAATAATATGAAAAATGGAATGTAAGGCCAAAGAATTGCTACACTGAAACATTTATATAGAAAGCAAACAAGGAAGCTCTTGCCCCTCACAAAGCCAGAACCAAAGCAAAGACGTTGAGAGCCAACAAGGCAGTGATGAAAGGCATAAACAGCCACAAAAATGAAGATGATCTACACATCATCCACCTTCTAGCAACACAAGACCCTGTGACTCTGGAGGCAGCCCAAATACCCTAGAAAGACCAGACCAAAGAGAAAAAAAAAACTTGACTACTATGCCATCATCAAATCCCCCCAGACCACTGAGTCAGTCATGAAGAACATAGAAGACAATTCAATGTCAACAGACATGAGATCAAACAGACTGGAAAGAAAGTCTATGACACTGGTGTATCCAAAGTCAATACACAGATAAGGCATGATGGAGAGAAGAAGCTATTTATTTGGTTGGCTCCTCATTATGAAGCTCTGTAAATTGTCAACAAAATTGGAATTATCTAAACTAAGTTCATCCAGCTAATTTTAAATTAAATTTAAAATTATAATTAATTTTAAATTAAAATACACCTTTTACCACCATAAAAAGAAAAATAATATAAGTACAACTACTACTTCTAAGAATTCTGAATTGTGATCATGGAATCAAATCAAAGATTTGATTAATTCACCTTTTGGGAGAAGGGAATAAAATAAAATCAAAATGCACAGAGAGATGATTTAGTAAAATTATATCAGAAAATTTCAAATTCTGCAAAAGAAGTAGACATCTCACATAAAAGACTTTTATAACTTCAAGAGAAATGGTCACAAAAGAAACTATCCATGACACATGGCAAACACAGAGGTGAGGGAACCTCAGCCCCTGGACTGCCTCACGAGGAATCCCTCTCTGGTTTCACAACCAGGACCCAGATCTCAGATTCTAGGCTAGCTGACTGGCCCTAGGCTAAAATTAGGAGGGTCCTTCCCCAGCAATTCCTACCAGAATGGACCTCCTTCAGTCTGGCCCCACCTACAAGGCAAGCTGCTTCATCATAGAGGGTCAGACAGATGCCTTTGAAACTCAGACCCAGGACACAGATCTCAAATTCTAGGCTAGCTGACTGGCCCTAGGCTAAAATTAGGAGGGTCCTTCCCCAGCAATTCCTACCAGAATGGACCTCCTTCAGTCTGGCCCCACCTACAGGGCAAGCTGCTTCATCATAGAGGATCAGACAGATGCCTTTGAAACTCAGACCCATGTCCAGAGCAAAGTCAGAGACCATGCGGACCCCATGTTCAGAGCAGACAGGAGACACACAAGCCCTCTAATCACAGCTGATTAAGAGCTTACTAAGTATGACCAACTGAATCAATTGGCAGACAACAGTGTAAGAATACATATAACAATATAAAGAACAACAAGGTAACACCAGAAGAAACTGACAACTCTATAACACCAAGACCTGAACAGAGCAATGAAGAGGAAATACAAGATAACAACAGCAAAAACATCTTTATGAAGATTATTGAAGCCTTAAAAGAGGATATAAAAAATTCCCTTAAAGAAATAGAAGAAAATGCAAACAAAAAATTAGAAGAGATGAACAAATCCTTGGAGGAAAACAAAGAAAAGGAAAAACAACAAATGAAATAAACATTCCAGGAACTAAAAATTGAAATAGAAGCAATAAAAAGCACAAAGTAAGGCAAAGGTGCACCCTGACCCACAGGACTTCAACATGGGAGACCACCTACGAGAGAGAATGAAGGGAAGGGAAACGCAAAGGAAGGCAGCAAGTCAAATGGGATACTGATCAAGTTTCGATTTATTACTATTCTAAGCATGCTTATATAGCAGAATATGGGGAGGGGGCAATCTTCAAACACCTGCAGAAAGCTGGCCAAGGGAGCAGGATATTGGCAGGGTAGAAAGGTGACTGGTCTTGCTTCAGGGGAGAGTTGCTAGGTAACCTAACCATGGAATGTTCTTGCTACTCTATTCTTTAGAGCTACCTTTATGGGAGGACTGCTAAGTAACCTAGGCACGGAATGTTCCTGTTATTCTATTCTTTAGAGTTACTTCTCTGTTACTGTGACACAAACCAGAACATCTATTTTACTTTGGGAGAACATCTATTCTACCTGGGAGAATATCTATTTTACTTGGGAGAATGTCTATTCCACTTGGAGAACATTGTGCTGGCTCAGTGGTTGGTTTCTCAGTCAGTTCCCACGGGAGCCTTTAGCTAGAGGCCTAGAGGCTCAAGCCAGGGTCTTGGTCCCTGACAAAGGTGGAAATAGAAAATCTGAAGAAAACATCTGGAACTACAGATACAAGCATAACCAACAGAATCCAAGAGATGGAAGAGAGAATCTCTGGAGTAGAAGACTCAAAAGTGGAAATAGATATATAAGTCAAAGAAAATACTAAAACCAAAAAAGCCCTAACACAAAATGTTCAGGAATTTGTGACACCATGAAAAGAACTAACCTGAGAAAAATAAGAATAGAAGAAGGAGAAGATTTCCAGCTCAAAGGCACAGATAATGTATTCAATAATATCATAGAAGAAAACTTTCCTAACTTGAAGAAGGAAATGCCTATAAAGATACAAGACACTTACAGAACACCAAATAGATATAACCCAAAAAAGAGTCTGCTAGCCACATAATAATCAAGCCACAAAGCATACTAAACAAACAAAAAATTTTAAGAGCTGCAAAGAAAAGGGCCAACTTATTTATAAAGGCAGACCCATCAGAATAACTCCTGACTATTCAAAGGAAACAGTGAAAGCAAGGAGGGCTTGGTCAGAAATTATACAGACACTAAAAGAGCATGGCTACCAACCTAGACTACTATACCCAGTAAAACTATCAATCATCATAGATGGAGCAAACAAGATATTTCACAACAAAATCAAACAATACTTATAGACAAATCAAGCCCTTCAGAAGTCATTAGAAGGAAAACTCCAACCTAAGGAACCCAGATATGCTCATGAAACCACAAACAATTGGTAACTCCACAAAAGGAAAGCCCAAAGAAAGGAAATACATATAAGCTACCACCAAAAATAACAGAAAATAACAATCATTGGTCACTAAATCCCTTGATATCAATGGACTCAATTTACCTATAAATACACACCCTAACACAATGAATACAAAACCAGAAACCATCCCTCTGCTGCATACAAGAAACACACCTCAACCACAAAGACAGACACAGACTCAGAGTAAAGGGTTTGGAAAAGATTTTCCAATCAAATGGTCCTAAGAAACAACCTGGTGTTGCCATCCTAATATCGAACAAAGTAGACTTCAAAATAAAATCATTTAAAAGAGACCAGATTTGACATTACTTATTCATCTCAGGAAAAGATTGATCAAGATGAGGTTTCAATCCTGAATATCTATGTCCCTAATATAAGGGCATCTATCTATATAAAAGAAACACTACTAGAGCTCAAATCCACATCATTCTCATACTCTAATTATGGGATACTTTAATACTCACTTTCACCCTTGGATAGGTCACCTAGACAGAGACTCAGCAGAGAAAAGTGGTCTAAACATCATAAAGAGGTTATGATGCAAATGGATTTAATAGATATTTACAGAAGCTTCCACCCAAACGCAAAGGAATATACATATTTCTCAACACCTCATGGAACTTTCTCTAAAATTCACTACATAATTGGTCAAAAAGCAAATATCAATAGATACAAAAATGGAAATAATCCCTTGTATCATATCAGACCACCACAGTTTAAAGTTAGAGTTTAACAATATCAAAAAGCACAGAAAGCCTATCAACTCATGGAAACTAAACATCACTCAACTGAACCATCTCTGGGTCAAGGAAGAAATTAAAAAAGAAATCAAAAACTTTCTAGAGTTTAATGAAAATTAATCTATAATATACACAAACTTTTGGGACACAGTGAAAGCAGTCTTGAGGAAAATTCATGGCACTAGCTGCCTATATGAAAAATCTAGGGAAATCACACACAAGAGAACTATCAGTACAGCTGAAAGTCCTAGAACAATTAGAAGCAAACTCTCCTAGAAGGAATAGATGGCAGAAAATAATCAAACTTAGAGGTGAAATCAACACAATTAAAATAAAAAGAACAATACAAAGAATCAACAAATCAAAGAATTGGTTCTTTGAGAAAATCAACAAGATAGATAAACCTTTATCCAAACTAACAAAAAAGCAGAGAGAGAGTATCCAAATCAAGGACGGTACCTAGGAGGGAATGTAAGGAGAAAATTGATGAGGTATGATGTACTTTCATTTATGTAAAATAAATACTAAAAATAAAATAAAATATATTAGTATTATTAATAATATTGTCTAAAAATAATTTCAAACAGCTAGTGATCTGCTAAGGTTTATGTGAAATAAAAAGGTTTAAATTTAGTTACTAAAATTTATAATACGTAAGTCAGCCACATTGTTATTATATAATAAGAATTACCTAAAAGAAAATAAGAAATTTTATTTATAATAACACACACACATATATATGTATATATATATGTATATATATATGTAAGTGAATGGTTTCAACACTGAAAACAAGACACTGCTGAAAAATCCAAAGACAAAAAACAGAATGATATTTCGTGTTAAAATACTGAAATAAATTGTAGCATCTCCATACAAACTGCTTTAGTCTGCTTTTTTTCTGTGATATAGCATTGATCAAATTCTACTTAAGTTTGAAACATTTATTTGGTTGACGGCATATACTCCATCCTTGAGGGAAAGCAACGTATGTAGGCATGTCTGCAGCCACTCTTAAGTCATCATTCAAAGGCTTACTATTAATTGCAAATGCTCAGCCAGTAGCTCAGGCTGATTACTAACTAGCTCTTACATTTTAAGTTTATACATATTTCTTATTTACACTCCTCCACGTGGTGGTACTTTCATTAACATGACACATTCATCTCCTGCTCCCTCTGTGTCTGGCTGGTAACTCCCAACTACAACCTTCTTTCTTCCAGCATTCGCCTAGTCTGGCTGTCCTGTCTAACCTTATTTCATTCAGCTATTGGACAATCATCTTATTTATTAAACAAAACATAGCTTTTTAAAGCTTTTTTCTGACCATTCCTAATAACTAACCGCCTTAAATATCCAATAATATCCATAAATAGTCTTAAATATCTAATAATTATCCATAAGACATCCTTTGGGGATGTGGATATAATTTTTAGACTATTTCCTGTTGTTTTGTGGTGCTCATAATCGTTGGACCTCAAGAAAATTTAGGATATTGATTAAGCCTTCGCTGTAGTAGTCTTTGAGGCTAGATCATCTCAGCCAACAGCCTTGAAACTGTTCTGAGAACTCCGAGGAAACTATAACAGAGACATTCTGAGATGGTGGATCATCTGCGACATCTGTTTTCATTAGTGTCACATCTTGTTCTGAAAATACATAAACTTTTAAAGATAACATACATATCTGTATTAATACAATATATGTTGTGCATTGTACTCAAGTCAGCCAAACATGACTTTTTGTTGTATGTTTGAGAAGGTAAAATATACATCATGCATCTTGTAGTTTTTCTAGTTTTTTGTAATACTTGTATTCAGGATTTTCAGGAGGTCTTCCTCTATCAAAACTGATCAATGTTTTTCATTTTTTATTTATTTAAAAAAGGTTTTTTCCATATATACTACTGAGTGCCCTCCCTTCTCTCCTCACAGACTCTCCCTCATTCTTCCCCCACCCTACACCCCCATCCATTCCCCCAAGGAGGGCAAGGAGTCCCTAGGTGGATCTGTTCAGTCTGGCATATCCAGTTGATATAGGTCCCACTCCCTCATCTCAGTATTAAAGCTGGGTTAGGTGTTCCTCTGTAGGGAATGGGCTCCAAGATGCCAGTTCATGCACGGATGCACAGGAATATACTCTGAGGCTTCACAAACTGCCCACGCTATTTCACAGTCATCTACCTTTGGAGGGTTTAGCTCCTTTCCCTGCAAGTTCCTCTTCAGCTGTTTCTGATTCAATGAGAACTTCAAATAAATCCACAGCTTTTTGTTTACTGTGGAAATAAAAGCAGAATCTCTTTCCCAAAGTAACCTGCTAAGAATGAAGGTATGGGTTATATGGGGAGAGCAAGAGAGGGAGGGAGGGGAAAAGATGGGAGAGGGAGAGAGAAAGACAAGCAGGTTATTCTGTAAGTTCTGTTACTCTAGACAATATTGACTAATATAGTCATCAATAGTCTTACCAGGATGGCATATTTATTAGCCATAGTAATTACAAAAATGACAAGATATCTTTAATGGTGCAATAGTGGTACTTACATTGGTGATAACCAGCAGTCAACTTATAGGACTTGAGACCAGCTCAACATGGGAGAAATAATGTCTGGTATCAGAAAGCTATCCAACTATACATGGCTAGTGATATCGGGCACTACAGAGGAGACCCTGTGGCTGAGGTTTTCCTAAGTCATTATAATTCCTAACTGCACTTGAAATGTGTGTTATACCCACTACTGATAAGTGTAGCTCTTACCCATCACTAAAGAAGCTAACATTCTGAAAATGACAACGACTATTACAAAATGCCACAACTTGTCAACTGCCAAGAACAGCTGATGAAGTGTCAAGAAAACTTGGGCAGTGAGAACTCCAGCTGACATGACAATGTATATGGGTAAAATCTCATAGGACCGCAACCCTAGCTAAAGAGCTGTGAGCAATATTTACTGAAATAGAATAATTAATTTTCCCAAAGAATGAGCTCCCTGATTGTTTATCCAATACCAAATCAAGTCCAAAAATATATAGATATATGCAACATTAAATAAACTCAGCAGACTTTAATTTTATATTTAGATATTTACATTTTAATATATTTATTCATATACATTTATGAATATATGTTTATATATAGCAATAATAATTTTTAAAAGGGCCATGAATCTGAGAGGTGTTACAGGAAGTTGGAGGTGTTGCAGGAAGAAAGAAACGTGGATAATGTAATTATATTTTAATTAAAATTTTTTAAATAGTTTGGAAAGAAGCTTTATTTAGTTTGTTCTCTTTGCTTTCTGCTTGCAGTTAAAGATGTGAGCTCCCAGATTTTTATTCTGGCCAACATGCTTGCGACTTTCCCTTCTGGAAGACTCCATTCCGTTTGCTCTGGAAACAAGTCAAAATAAATTCTTTGTTCTATAAATTATTTTGGTCATACAGCCTTATCACAGAAGAAAAATAAATAAATAATACAGATAAGCATTCATTTTCAATACCACATTAAGTGCAGCATTCATAGGACTGCTTAGATAATCCAAGTGAAATTTTTATAGAAATAAAGGCATTTCAGAATACTCATTTGCATATAAAAACTTATTTTATTTCAGGAGGAATGCCAAGCAAAATAGACTTCTTCATACCAATTAATTTTTGTGTAACTTAAACACTCTTCTCTTGGCAAGCAAAAGCTGAAGTTTATCCATGAAAGTATGCTTTTTCTGTTTTTACTCTTTAAGAATAGAACTCTAGAGGCTGGAGAGATGGATCAGAGGTTAAAAACACTGGCCACTCTTCCAGAGAACTTGGGTTTGATTCCCAGCACACATATGGTAGGTCACAACAGTCTGTAACTTCAGTTCTGAAAGAACTGATACTCTCTTATGATCTCTATGTGTCCTTCATGTATAAGGTGCATGATACATCTTCACGAAAAATATCAAAACATTAAAAATAAATAAATTTCAAAATTTTAAAAAGAATTTAGCCCTATAAATTAATTCATCATTTCCACAAATTCTCTTTTTTAGAATTCAATTAAGACTGCTGAAGTTTACGTTGTAATTTCACATTCAAAATGAAGACTTTAAGTTATAAAATATGTACAAATATTTTATATAATAGATTTATATTTATTCTAATTGTGGATGAGATTTTTATACTAAAATAGTACATAATAGGATAAATATTTCCAATTAGCTATGAATATTGGCTTGATTTACATTATCAGGAATTATTTCCTTTATTTCCTGATACTTTTTTTAATTAAGAAAAAAGTTCTTTTTATTCAGGTATGCCCCTACTTACCAAATCCTTCTATATTCCCAACCCCTCCCAGTGCCTTCAGGCTCCCTCCATGACATACCCTTATCCCCTCCCCCTAAAGGGCAAGAAGTCTCAAAGTGGGTCAGCTCAGCATCACACATCCACTCCAAGTAGGTCTGATTTACTCATATCCCAATATCAAGTCTGGGTTAGGCAATCCTCTGCAAGTAATGGGCTCCAAGAAGGTAGCCCAATTACAGGAACACAGTCTGACCCCAACCCTCAAGGATCTACTTGCTAGTCATGCCAATTAACAGTTGCTTATCCTTAGAGGGCCTAGCTATTTTTCTATGGTTCCCCCAGGGACTGTTTATGATTCAGTGGATTTCCCAGAGCTCCAGCCAGCCATCTCTGTGACACTCATCCTCATACTCCCTATCCTCTTTTTTATACAGACTCTTTTCTCCCACTTTCCAGCTGTAAGGGAAGCTCAGCCCCACTGCTCATCTATAGAACTCTGCTTCCACCTCCATTCATTGTTGGGTGTAGGTACTGTGATGACACTTAGGGTGGTTATTCATTTGATTATAATGTTTAGGCACTATAATCAAGTTTTATTTGAAGTCCTGTTTAGGCACTCCTCCATTATTGTTTAGGGTTCTATCCAGGGACATTCTGGGGATTCCAGGAGGTTTCAGTAGCACCTGGTCTCTTTCCAACCTTACATTGGTTTGCTTTATCAAGATATCCATCTTTTTTCTCTCCCTCTTTGTTTCTCCTATCACTTAATCATCTCCTTCTCTCATGATTTGTTTCCACTTCTCCTTAGTCACTACCTGTTGTGGTCACAGTTTTCTAATGAGATCTGCTCTATTTTCTCTTCCTAGGAGAATCCCTGGATGTCTCATTTAAGTGCTTTCTGATCCCGAACTGTTCAGGGATTGTGGTTTACAGCTTCGGTATTCTTTGCTTTTTGTCTAAAATCCCCTTATGAGTAAGTACATCCCATGCCTATCTTACTGAGCTTGTGATACCTCAATCAGGAAGATACTCTCCATATCCATTATTTTCCTGCAAATTTTAGGAAGTCATTCTTTTTACTGCTGAGTAGTATCCCATTGTGTAGATGCACCACAGTTTGTTAATCTGTTCTTCAGTTAAGGGGCATCTAGGTTGTTTCTAGGTTCTTGCTATTATGAATAATGCTGCTATGAACATAGTTGAGCTAATGCCTTTGGAGTGTGAATGTGCATCTTTAGGGTATACACCCAGAAGTGGTATTGCTGCATTCCAGAGTGGCTGAACAAGCTTACATTCCCACCAGCAATGGAGGAGTGTTCCCTTTGCTCCGGAACCTCTCCAGCATAGTCTGTCATCTGTGTCATTTATCTTAGCCAATCTAACAGGTGTCAGGTGGTATCTCAAAGTTGTTTTGATTTACATTTCTCTGATGGCTAAAGATGTTGAGCACTTTTTAAAGTTCCTTACAGCCATTTTTAATTCTTCTTCTGAGAATTCCTTTTTTAGATCTGAACCCCATTTTTTGATTGGGTTATTCAAGATTTTGGGCTCTAGTTTTTTGAGTTCTTTATTTTAGAGATGAGTCCTCTATCACTTGTAGGGTTGATGAAAATCCTTTCACATTCTGTAGGCTGTCGTTTTGTCCTATTGACAGTGTCCTTGGCTTTACAGAAGCTTCTCAGTTTCAAGAGGTCCCACTTATTGATTGTTGTTCTTAGTGTCTGTGGCACTGGTGTTATATTTAGAAAGTATTTGGCTATGCCAATTTGTTGGAGGGTATTTCCCACTTTCTTTTCTACCAACTTCAGAGTAGCTGGGTTTATGTTGAGGTTCAAGGTTATTTTAACTTGCATTTCTCTGATGGATAAAGATGTTGAGCAATTTGTTAAGTGCCTTTCAACCATTTGTAATTCTCGTGTTGAAAATTCCCTTTTTAGCTCTGAGCCCATTTTTAAAATTGTGTTATTTAGGTTTTAGGGTTCTTGTTCTTGAGTTCCCTATATATTTAGAGATCAGTCCTCTGTTAGATTGAGGGTTGGTAAAGATATTTTTCCATTCTGTAGATTGTCATTTTGTCTTATTGACTGTGTCTTTTGCTTTACAGAAGCTTAGTAGTTTTGTGATGTCCCATTTATTAATTGCTGTTCCTAGTGTCTGTGTTACTGGTGCTATAATTAGGAAGTAGTCTCCTGTGAAAATTTATCTGAAGGTGTTTCCCAGTTTCTTTTTTATCAAGTTCAGTATAGCTGGGATTGTATTGAGTTATTTGATCCACTTGGATTTGAGTTTTGTGCAGGTGATAGGTTTGGATCTATTTGCATTTTTCTATATATAGCCATCCAGTTATGCCAACATTATTTTTTAAAAATACTATCTTTTTTTCCATTGAATATTTTTGGCCTCTTTGTCAAAAATTAGGTTTCATAAATGTGTGGGTTAAAGTTGTGGTCTGTGGTTAGATTCCATCAATCCACAAGTCTGTTTTTATGCTAGTACCAGGTTGTTTTTATTACTGTATCTCTAGAATACAGCATGAACTCAGGGATGATGATGCCTGTGGAAGTTCTGTTATTGAACAGAATTTTTTTTAGTAATCCTGGCTTTCCTCATATGAAGTTGAGTATTGTTCTTTCAAGGTCTGTAAAAAATTGTGTTTTGTTTCCAGGTTCTTGCTATAATGAATAATGCTGCTATGCACATAGTTGAGCTAATGCTTTTGGAGTGTGAATGTGCATCTTTAGGGTATATGCCCAATAGTGGTATTGCTGGATCCTTGGGGTGATTGATTCCCAGTTTTCTGAGAAACCGTCATGCTGCATTCCAAAGTGACTGAACAAGTTTACACTCCCACCAGCAATGGAGGAGTCTTCCTTCTGATCCTCTCCATCAAAACCTAGAAACAACCTACATGCCTCTCAACTGAAAACTGGATTAACAAAGTGTGGTATATCTACTCAATGGAGTACTACTTAGCAGTAAAAAAAAAATGGTATCCTAAAATTCACAGGCAAATAGATGGATTTGGAGAATACCCTACTGAGTGAGGTATCACAAACCTAGAAATATAAGCAGGGGATGTAATCACTCATTGGTGGACTTTAAAAAAAAACAAAAAAACAATGAACACCAAAGCTGCATACCACAACCACTGAACAGCTTGGGATCAGAAGGAAGTTAAGAGAGATATGCAGGGAGTCCCCTAGGAAGAAAAAATAGAGATTTCCTTAGCTAATTGGGAACATAAGGGGTTGTAACCAAGAAGAGGTAGGAACAAATCGTGAGATAAGGAGATGGTTGAGTGAGAGGAACAACAAGGAGAGAGAGTAAAAAAGAGATGGATATCTTAATTGAGAAAGCAAATACGACATTGGTAAAAGACCAGGTGCTAGGGAAACCTCCAAAAACTCACAGGATGACCCTGCCTAGGTCTCCAATGAATAGCGAAGGTGTTGCCTAAACTGGACTTCCCACATAACCAAATAAATAGCCACCCTAAGTGCCATCACAGAACTTACATCCAACAATAAATAGAGGTAAAGATACATGGCTGAGTACTGAGCTGAGTCCCTGATTTAGCTGATAGTGGGGGAGGAGACTCTATATGAGCAAGGGGATAGGGACTATGAGGAAAATTCTCACAGTAATGGCTGGCTGAAGCTCTGGGGAGCTCACTGAATCAAGAACAACCACCTGAGAATCATCTGGAAAAAAAATTAAGCCCTCCAATTATAGGCAACTGTCCACTAACATGGGCAGTATGTAGAGCCTCAAAGGGAGAGTTTAGACTGTGTTTCTGTGCATGGACTGGCACATTGGAGCCTATTCCTTTCAGAGGAACACCTAATACAGAGTGGATATTCTGATGAGGATATCAGACCTACGTGGAGTGGATGCTGAGCTAATCTACCTTGGGACCTCTTAGTCTTTCTGGGGAGAGGATGGGGGTATGGGAAGGAGGGAGGCTGAAGCCTGACCAGGAGTGGTCAGGAGGGAGAAGGGAGTTAGAATAAGGGGATACATGGATTAAAAAGAGTTTATTCTATAAAAAATTTTTAAAAACATATAATAAAAAAAGAAAAGGAAAAATTTGTTGGGATTTAATGGGGATTACATTGAATCTGTATGTTTATTTTGGTAAGATTGTCATTTTTACTATGTTGATCCTATCTATGGAGGAGCATGGGAGATCTTTACATTTTTAGATATCCTCTTCAATTTCTTTCTTCAGTGATTTAAAGTTTTTGTCAAACAGATCTGTTACTTCTTTGGTTATAGTTACACCGAGATATGTAACGCTATTTGCAGCTTTAATAAAAGGTGATGTTTCCCTTATTTCTTTTCCAGCCCTTTTATCCATAGTATATAGGATGACTATTGATTTTTTTCAGTTAATCTTGAATCTTGCTACATTTCTGAAGGTGTTTATCAGCTGCAGGAGTTCCCTGGTAGAGATTTTGGGGTCACTTATGTATACAAATCATAACATCTGCAAATAGAGATAGTTTCACTTCTTTTTTTTCCTGTTTGTATCCCCTTAATCTACTTGGTTCTGTTATTGCTTTAGCTAAAACATCAAGAAATATATTGAATAGATAAGGAGAGAGTGGACAGCCTTGTCTAGTTCCTGATTTTAGTGGGATTGCTTTGAGTTTTTCTCCATTTAGTTTGATGTTGGCTGTCGGCTTGCTGTATATTGCCTTCATTATATTTAGGTATTTTTCCCTGTATTCCTGATCTCTCCAGGACTTTTATCATAAAAGAGTGTTGAATTTTCTCAAAAGCTTTTTCTGCTTCTAAGAAAAATGATCATACATTGCTTTTTTCCTTCAGTTTCTTTATATGATGAATGACATTTATAGTATTTTGTATGTTGAGCCATCCCTGCATCTCTGGGATAAAGCCTACTTGATCGTAGTGGATGACTTTTTTGATATGTTGTTGGATTCAGTTTGCCAGAATTTTATTGAATATTTTTGCATCAATGTTTCATGAGGGAGATTGGTTTATAAATCTCTATCTTTGTTGCATCTTTGAGTAGCTTGGACATCAGGGTTATTGTGGCCTCATCAAAAGAGTTTGGCAATGTTCCTTCAGTTTCTATTGTATGGAACAGTTCAAGGAAAACTGGCATTAATTCTTCTTTGAATGTCTTTAATGGTTTCAGTGCAGAAATCTGTTGTAAACTGTTCTGGGCTGGAATTTCCAGGCCTGGACCAAAGATGTAGTCTTACTGTCAGCCCCCCTTTGCCTCAAATAATCACACATAAGCTTGTATAATTTTTATGCTTATTGACCTAGGGCCCAGGCATATAACTTGCTATCTCCTTCATCTGAACTTAATCCATCTTGTTCAGCCACGCAGGTTGGTACCTTTTCTCATAGCATTTTAGCTTCTTTCCTCAGTGTCAGCTGCTGCTGTCTCATTGTATCTGTGCCGGCTCTCTCAGGAGGCTCTCTTGCATCTCTCTGTTCTTCCTGTACTCAGATTTTTTTTCTTAGCCTAGTAGCCCCACCCATACTTCCTGTCTACCTTATCTCCAATCAGCTTTTATTGAACCCATAGGCGGTACAAATATTTACATTACCATCATAATCCCATTACATTTCCCTTTTCTCTTTTTAAAACAGCAAAATACCCCAATCCTTTTTATTCCATTACTTATAACAAATTATACCCAACACTGTAAACAAACACAAACATCTATAATCTATTTTTTGGGAATGTGGGTATAGTTCTCTAGGCTACTTCCTGCTGAATAGGGGCTCTCATAATCCCAAAGGGATCCAAAGAAAACTTTTAGGATTATGGACAAGTCTTTGAAGAAGTAGTCTTTAAGGCTGGGTCATCTCAACCAGTCTCTTTGAAGTTGGTTTGAATGCAAAATTCAGAGAAAGTTGCAACAGAGGTGTTCTAAAATTCTGAACCACCTGGGCCATCCATTTCCATTGGAGAATTTTCAGGGGGCCTCCCTTGGTCAAACTTTATTTTTCTTTAACTGGAAATAAATCCACAGTTTCTCATTTTCTGTAGAAATAAAAAGAAAACCTCTTCCTCAAAGTAGCATATCTTTGGATTTCAATTTTAATGTCATCTCAATTACAAAATATATACATTGGATTAATCCATCAACATATGTAATCAAATGTCTTTTAACAGCTTTAACTATTTAATTTATAGTCAAAAAACTTAAAGACAAGACAATAACATACAGTATCAAAACACTTTGTATTTTCTATTTTTACATGGCTTATTACTATTTCTTTTTACTCTATTTCTTTTTTTAGGACTTTTTTCTATACTTTTTCCTTTTTTATTTTCTTTCTCAAGCCTACATATATTTTTTTTTTATTTTTTTTATTTTTTATTTTTATTTTTTAATTTTTTTTTTTTGCTGTAAAGCTGGAGCTGTGGGAATTTATTATTATTCAAGCTAAAGACCACATTGCTCTCTTACTGAAGTTTGAGATGACAATAGAATGTCTGTGTCCAGTTGCTGACTTGCTATTTTTTTTCCTTCTTTATTTTGTATTTATCAAAAAAAAACATAGTAAAAAGAATTTAAAATGTGGAAGAGTTAACAATAACTATACAGAGGATAAGAATGATAAGCATGGCTTATCAAGGGTAGAAATACAAATAAGATTGCTACACCTATATTTTCTTTGTGTTCATCTTTCCCTCTGAATTTTTTTTTCCATCCCTGTATATCCTTATTCAAGGTCTCTTCCCCCTCCCAACACATCTG
>PVIH01011354.1:52803-69772 GCA_004025045.1 Sigmodon hispidus | reverse complement strand
AGTTCTTTGGAAGAATTTTGTGGGTCACTTATGTATACAATCATATCATCTGCAAATAGAGATAGCTTCACTTCTTCTTTTCCAATTTGTATGCCCTTAATCTCTTTTCGTTCCCTTATTGCTTTAGCTAAAACTTCGAGAACTATATTGAATAGATAAGGGGAGAGAGAACATCCTTGTCTAGTTCCTGACTTTAGTGTTTTTTCTTTGAGTTTTTCTCCATTAAGTTTGATACTGGCTGTCGGCTTCTTGTAAATCACCTTAATTATATTTAGGTATTCTCCCTTTATTCCTGATCTCTCCAGGGCTTTAATCATAAAGGAGTGTTGGATTTTGTCAAAGGCTTTTTCCGCATCTAAGGATATGATCATGTGGTTTTGTTCCTTTAGTTTGTTTATATGATGGGTAACATTTACAGTTTTTCATATGTTGAACCAGCCCTGCATTTCTGGGATGAAGCCTACTTGGTCATGGTGGATGATATCTTTTATGCATTGTTGTACATGGTTTGCCAAAATTTTGTTGAGAATTTTCGCATTAATATTCATGAGGGAAATTGGTCTGTAATTCACCTTCTTTGTTGTGTCTTTGAGTGGCTTGGGTATTAGGGTGATTGTGGCCTCATAAAAGGAATTTGGCAATATTCCTTCAGTTTCTACTGTGTGAAATAGTGACAATTTTACCTCATCTTTTCATATTCATGTTACATTAATTTCTGTACTTTGCCTTAATGCTCCATCTAGATCCTGAAGATCCATATGAAAAAGAAGAGGGCATAGTAGTCCTCTCTTATCCATAATTTTGATGGTATTGCCTTGAGTTTTTTTTTTCTGTATTAGAATAATGTTGATTGTGTGTTAGTTATCTATAGCCTTTACTTTGTTGAGGTATGTGCACTCTTGTTCCCCAAATAATTACAGAAGTAATAAAATTAAAAATGCATATGAGGAGAATAAAGAAGGAGTAGAGGAGAAAACAGTAGAAAGCAGATACCATGAAGGGGAAGGAGAAATTAGGGGCTCTAATTTGAGAATGTATAGGGAGAAAAATAAAAAGGAAGAGGCAGAAAGTAGAGATAATAACAAAGATATGCAGAAAATATAGGGAAATACATTATTTTGTCATTTTCTTTATATAACAGAAGCAAAATCAATATATTGATACTCACAGAAAGTACATTAGTGATAACTTATGGCATGTAGGGGCAAAGCTCCAGGAGAGAGCAAGATTCATTGCTTCTACCACATGGTTTCCTTTTCAGGAACCAAAATCTTTGGAAATGAGCTTTGTGATGATGCTTGTGCAAATTCATTGCACAGATACTTGAACTAAACTATGGTCAAAGAGATAGCCTCGCAAATCAAGCTTCCTACCATGTCTAAGCCCTTGTGTATAATTCTTTCAACCCACAAGGAGAAACCCAACTCATGCAAGTTGTTCTCTGACTATTCATATGTATCATGACAGACTTGTATACACACACATACACACAGTCAATAATTGCAGTTTTAAAAATTAAAATGATAAAAGTATCAATATTTTAATTTTAACAAAATTCAGAAATTAATAAAGTCACTTTTTTCAGACATCAAAAGAAAAGAAGATTGACAGGACTATGTGTCACATTCTTTAGCCAGAAACTCGATTTCTGAGAGTTTTCTTACTTGTCAGTATAGAATGCCAAATATCAATCCCTGAGTGCTTATCAAGGGCCTGCCAGTCCTGCCTGAAAGGTGCAGAGGATGATGGCAGATCCACTTGAAAAGCAAAATGCTTATCCTGCTATGTTTTACCTAGATGCTAGAAATATCCAGATGGTTAAATTTTCTACTGAAAATACAGTGCTGTGATATAATCATTCTCTTCTAATTCTCTCTTTCCATTCTGTTCTTTTTCTGTCAACATTTCATACTGACATCCAATTACCTGTGCTGCAAAGTCCCATTTGTTAAGCAAGAATGTTGACTTCATTGTGTTTTCATTACATTTCCAATAGTTTCTTCTGCAATGGAAATTTAGTTTATAGTATGATCAAAGATGCTATCCTACCACCTGTTCCATGTCATAATACTTACTCTGTTTAATGGGATAAAGGCTAAGTTGGGAATTCCTTTAAACAGCCAAAGGGAGATATACACAGGGTACTATATAACAGGGAATGTCTGTTTTGGCTTATTTAGACTTTTGTTGATCCTTTATCTTTTGGGATTTTCCTAGTTATTTAGCATATTGAATTTTTCATTCATGAGAACACATATACATATAATTTAAAGCAATATCTAAGTGAAAAATATTTAACCTTAAATTTTTTATTATGAATTAAGTCACATTTTCTATCTGTCTATATCCTTATTCAAGGTCCCTTCCCCCTCCAACCCCCCTCTGGTCACTCTCTCTTTTCCACATAACCCCATCTCCTCCCAAGCAAGGGCAGGAGGTCCCAAGGTCCCAATATTGCTCAGGTCAGCATCCACTCCTGACAGATCCAATTTCCTCACCCCAACATCAAGACTGAGTCAGGTGTTCCTCTAGAAGGAGTGGGATCCAAGGGGTCAGTCCAAGGTGTTTCAGATCCCAAGCTGTTCAGTGGTTGCAGTTTGCAGCTTGGACATGATTTGCTTTTTGCTTTTTGGTTTAGAGTCCCCTTATGAGCGAGTACATCCCCTGCTTATCTTTCTGGGTTTGAGTTAGATACCTCACTGAGGATGCTATTCTCCAAATCCATCCATTTGCCTGAAAATTTTATGATACCATTATTTCTTACTGCTAAGTAGTACTTCATTGTGTAGATGTACCACAGTTTGTTAATCCATTCTTTAGTTGAGGGGCATCTAGGTTGTTTCGAGGTTCTTTCTATTATGAATAATGGTATCTGTACAAAAGATATTGTCAAACTGCTTTGTATTATAATGAAATCAATAAGATTTAACTCCTGCAGATTAATTTTAAATAATTTGAAGGTTATATAAAAAATTTGTTAATGTTAGGATACTCCTAAAAATATATTTTTATGATTGAGTAGTTTTAGACAATAATTTTATTTTTATAGCCTCCCTTTAGTAACAAATGATTTTATATTAAATGAACTCAGATTCTGGTATTTTAAACATAGTTATTGTTTCTTATACCATCCACTAGGAGACAGTAACATAACAAATGGTTGTAGCAATGATTGAATTAACTAATGCCAGTTAATACTCTCACTTGGTTTCTGGAACATTAAGTAGTGGATAAATGCTAGAGCTTTGCATGTATGTGTATATATGCATGTTAATGTGCAGGTTTTCATGGAGTTGCACATGTATATGCACGTTTTTGTGGATGTTGACATCAATGTGTTGTCCTTAATTGACTTTTACCTTACTTATAAGAACAACTTTTACAGAAGCTAAAGCTTGATTATTGTCTCTGATTCCCTGTCATTAAGATTCAAACTGTACACTGCCACCTATGGGGTTTTTTTGGGGGGAGTGGATTTATTAGGCTTTCAGTTCCAAGTCATATCTCATCACTGAAGGAATTCATAGCAGGTATTGTGTAACAGTTTCTTCTACAATGGAAACATTCCAGCCTGCATGGAAACTCTTTAAACAAGAGGGTAAACTACTCAAAATTGCTTTAGGAAGTTCCTAAAACTAACCAGATTCACTTATCTCCTCTCTGTCAAAGTAACTAATGATAGTTGAGAGTTTCTCTCCTCATAACAGTGCAAAGCTGCAACAAAGACTCAGACAAGCCAGGCTGTACAATTGGACCTTGGGAGCTAGAGGATTCAAGTACATTACAAGAAATTTCACAGAATAAATTAACCTGGGTTCATAGGATCTCTGATAGTAAACTGATAACCAGAGGACCTTCATGGGACTGACCTAGGACCTCTGCATATATGTATGACAAATATGTAGGTTAGCCTTTTTATAGGTAAAGTAACTATAGTGGAAAGGGAATATTGATTTGTGATTTGAAATAATTTATCATCAGTAGTGAAATAAGTGGACCATATTCAAAATTAATATACATTATTAAAAATGAATAACAAAAATGAACCAGATACACCTTGTGACAACTGGTTAAATTATGTAGATTCCGAATAAAGGTTATCATAAACATATCTGAGTATATGTCACTTCATTTATGGCTCCTCATTCAATAAGTCTATTCATTGCAACACTGATCACATCAGACTCAGAGAAATTTGATACCTGTCAATTTATTGTTGTACTGACTAGAGTGACAACTAGGCTTCTTTTTCCTTCTTTTTATTTCCATTTTTGTTGTCCTTTATAAAAAGTAAATCAATACACAATTACATCATTTTCTCCTTTTCTTTCCTTTTTACCTAAACTCTCTCAATCTACTTTCTTTTTCTACAAATTGATGGTTTAAACAATTTTTTTCATAAGAGTTCTACTTTTGTAGTGCTTCCTTCAGAGATATGTTCTTGGTTGAATTCTTTCAATGTTTGAATGTACATACTGTTTAATGCAACACTTTTCTTTAGATAAAAAATCATAAATCTCCTTGACAGATAGTAAATGTGCTAAATGGCTTATCATTATGAGATTCTAGAGAGAAAGGCTCATGTTTTATTTTTTGCTGTTTTTTTTGTTTTGTTTTGTTTTGTTTTTTGCTTAGGGTTTGGCAAGCTGAATGAGGTAAGTGAATTTTTGTTAAATCAGCAAAGGAAAAAAAAGAAAATTTAAAGCATAAACAAATTACTTGTTCTTTTGAATTTTAAGAATGTGAAAGATACTTGTAAATTGTTAACCTTGAATATAGGACCATGTGTGTATTAAGTACCAGACAGAGACAGTTACATCAAGGATAAATCACATTTGCAACATTGCCTCACTGGGAATTTCTTACAAGCAATCATGCATTTCAGTGAGGGGGTCCTTTGGGTATCTAAACATGCTGATGGAGATTTGATAGTCTTACTCATGTTAACTACCAGTGAAATGCACATTGAGGGTATTTATAGATTTGGGAGGGATTACAGACATTTTACATCGCTGTCTTCTCCATTTAAGTAAGTACTTCATTATAATCTCTCAGAACAAGACCCTGAAAATTCCATATGTCAGTCATTTCATTCCAAAATGAAATTTAATTGGTTAAGTAAACAGAAGAGGAAACAATTGTTCACTTTCTTAATTACTCTTTCTCTTTCAATGGACAGGAATGCCTGCTAATGGTGAAAGACGAAATTATCATTAACATATCTCTTAAAGTTTAGATCCATCTACCCTCCCTTTGTCATTCCTGTTCTTGCCCTCTTAGAAAGGTAACTTAAAACAAGGAATAGTATATCTCCTCCAAGTGGGATTTAGTATAATGTGGAGAACCTTATGAAAACATGATTTCTGTTCTTTAAATGTTTCTATTTCAGGAATAATTCTTTATTTTTCTAGTTCTATACAACTATAATGTGATTGAAACTCTTCAGAAAGTAGTTTTTCCTAAAGTATTGTCTTCTTTTCACTAGTCTCTGCAGTTTCATATCTTCTTTTACTTCAAATGGTCCATAAATAAATGTATTATCCTGTCTTTTATTTGGTAAGTGCTTTAATCATTAGCTACATTTTCTCTATCAGAGCTATTTTATAAGTTCTTCATTTAAGTCTTCATAAATAAAAACACTTTATCTTTTTCAGTATAATTATCTTTCTCAGCTTCAGATTCATTTCATTCACTTCTGTTTTCAGAGATTTACTAAGACCTTCTTCATAGAATAGTAGCTTCTCTTTTTAGGTAAGTAGCTACAATAAATTAAATCCAAAGCAATCCATATCAAATTTATTGAATTCTATGAGATTGTAGCTCTAAGATTTTTTAGGTGACCAGAGCCCTCAATGCAATACTCTTAGACATGTGTTGTTAGCAAGGTAAAAGTCTACTTGAGCTCTTTCTTCTTGTATATGTTTAGAGTCTGGTTAATGGGTCACATGATGCACTTTGGTTACATTATACCTGACTGCTCATAATCAGAGTTATTTAGTAACCTCCCAACCTATGTTTCCCTCCTGCTACAACTTTAAGGCTAAAATCAACTTTAAATTTAGTATCATAGTTAAAAGTGGAAATTTCATAGGTCTTCAAAATTATGTTAATATTACAAAGTATATTGATTTTAATGCATCTAAACATGTATCACTTTAAGTATAAACACCAAATGTGATTTGTGTTTTGTAACACTGGCATTTTTCTCTCCATAAATGATTGTTATTGCAACAAGCTGTTGCCCTGTGGGTATTTTTCTTTTGCAACATATGTTAACAGCAGAGGACATAGAAAATGTGCATAAATGAGTGTAGATGACAAAAATAAAAAGTAAAATTGTGTGTGTGAGAGAGAGAGACAGAGAAAGAGAGAGAGACACACACACACAAACACAGAGTTTATACATGGATATCTTTCTCCATTGCTACTTCTTGCTCAAGAATAGTGATAATTTGAGCCTTTTTTGTTCTCTGTCATATCAAATATCATTTGCCAATGCACTTTTTAAAAGTGGGCCAATTTAGGTATCAGTGTTGGAATTACCATGGAAACTGTAGCCATATTTTGCCAATGAAAAACTTCCAACTCAGTTCTTCAACTGCATGCCACTTACAAATTTAGTGATGTTAAACACCTGTTCTCTAGCACTTGATTGCAGTGATTTAACGGGGATCCATTAGAGCTATAAATAGGGTGGATGTCTTATGGTGATGTTGAATATTGGTGTGTATGTCTAGTTTTTCTGTAACTATAACGTTTTTTCTGTTATATTTGATAACTTTAAAAGGCATATTTAGGTGAAAACCACATTCTTGCCCTTTTCTTGTTGGCATACAAATTAATAAGAATTATTTCATTGCTGAATTCCAGAGAAGATTTAGTATTTATATCGAAATCTAAATAGACACTATGTTTTAACTGCCTGAAAGCCTCCCATGCAACTGAATTGTTCTTAGTTTGCAATGATTTTATTCTCCTGATCTTTCATTCTATCTCTATGATCAGAGATCTATTTTCTTTAGTCCTTCAAATGCATTTAAAATCATTTGCAACAGAAATTTTCTTGTTAATTCAAAAGAATATATTAGTTTTGCCATTTTGATATTTTAGTTTAACTGATTGAATTTTGACAAAATCTAATTAATTCTTTACATAATTTATCTTTATATAAATGAACAGTGATATAGATGCATTTTAAAAAATTAATTTTGTGTATATTTTAAATCTAGTGCAAATATATACACATCCATGTACATATATCTATGTTTGTGAATATTGTCTTAACACATAATAATGATGTCATGAAAAAAATAATCAAATTATCTAATGTAGATGAATATCCTAAATTAAATAACATACTTTCCTGAAAGATATTAGAAATATACCCAGATATTGTATCTAAATATGTTATTATTCATAGTAACTTAAGCAGCCTTTGGTTTAATATTATAAAGAAATACATAATTATTATGTTTCCTCATCAATTAAAAATTTATTTCAAAACACCATTTTGATTTTGAAGCAGTATCCTTTTATTTACACTTTATAGATATTGTATGACTTTTCTTAAAAATACTGAGAAGGCAAGGTAAATCACAAACCTTCAATATAGAAATTTGCAAAAATAGTTTATATATTAAATTAAGAATACACAGAAAACTGGGAATCAATCTCCCCAAGGATCCAGCAATAACAATTCTGGGTGTATACCCTAAAGGTGCACATTCACACTCGAAAGGCATTAGCTCAACTATGTTCATAGCAGCATTATTCGTAATAGCAAGAACCTGGAAACAACCTACATGTCCCTCAACTGAAGAATGTTAACAAACTGGTACATATACACAATGGAGTACTACTCAGCAGTAAGAAAAAAATGATATCCTAAAATTTGCAGGCATGTATAGATGGATTTGGAGAATATCCTCCTGAGCAAGTATCTCAAACCCAGAAAGATAAGCAGGGGATGTACTCACTCATTAGTGGACTTTAAACAAAAAAGCAAAAAGCAAATCATGTCCAAGCTGCAAACCTTAAACACTGAGCAGCTTGGGATCTGAAACACCTTGGACTGAAATCTTGGATCCCATTCCCGCTAGAGGAACACTTGACTCAGTCTTGATGTTGGGGTGAGGAAACTGGATCTGTCAGGAATGGATGCTGAACTGAGCAATACTGGGTCCTTGGGACCTCCTGCTCATGCTGGGGAGATGTGGAGAAGAAAAGAGAGTGACTGGAGGGGGTGAGAGGGGGTAGGAACCATGAATAAGGATATACACAGATAGAAAATGTGACTTTATTCATAATAAATAAAAAGAATACACATAGTAGCTTAAATTTAGAATTGCCTACAGCTATTTCAATTTTATCTTCTAGAAGTACTGACATATTAGATGTCTATAAAGCACAATCATTAAATGTAAGCTGTGCATTGAACTGATAATCTATGAAGTGAGTGACAAGCACATTTATTCTACTCTCCTTTTCTCTAGACTAAATTAACTATGTCTACTACTCAGTTATTGAGTATTGTTTATGACATTGTTTCTGAATTCTCCTCTGTCATTTGAAAAGGTACAGTAATATATTATATGTTTGTTCAAGAGAGAAAGTGGAGCTGCAAAAAGCAAGATGCAATAAGACAAAGCAAAAACCCTCAGTAGGTGGTTGGACCAAAAAATGGAGGGACCATGAATCTAGGGAAGATGGTGATTGTGAGCAGCTTAGAGAAGTGGAAGGAAGAGAAACAGTGGTTAGAAGGTATTGTATGACAGAAAAATCTAGATTTTATTTTAAATAAAAAAAACAGGAAAAAATTCTTGATGCAGAGAACATGCTAACAAGAATTTTCTTTAAATAGGTTTTTATCTGAACATTGACTATTTTTTCAATTATAATATTCTGCAACAATCTATATTTTCAATAAGAAGTATTTATTATTTCCTTGCCTAAATTTTTTTGTTTGGTGTGTGTATGTGTACATGCAGAGGCACACATAATAGAATGCACCATGTGAAGGTCAAGCATAATTTTGGCAAATCTATTTTCTTCTACCTTGAGGTAGGGTCTCTCTTGTTTCTGGTGTCTACTCAAGAGTAGCCAATCCAGCAAACTTCTGGAGGGTTCATTTGACTTTTATCTTGAGTCTAAATGTTGCATGTATAGACACATACTACCTCATTTGCCTGTGACTCTTTGATATCACCCTCAAGATGTCAAGCCTAGGCAACTAGTGACTTTAGCAGCTGAACCACCTTTCTGCACATATTGACCCACGTGATTTGAGATCCATTAATAGCCTATATACTAGAAACACATCCTTAAGTAAGCTTTTATATTATTTTATTTAGAATATACATTTTACAAACTTAGTCAAGGATTCAACAAACTTTCCATTCCGTAGAAAACATGTCTTCAGTGAATACCATGTATTTGCTGCTCACTTTTCCTTTGGATCTAAAACAAAATTAAAACCAGTTGCCTGCCTTTTTTAAAGCTGATGAAGTAGTTGAAATCATGTGTCTACATGTATTAAAGAGTTATTTGTGAGGTGATGCACCTTCTGCATTCTTACATTGTTCTTGTCTTTTGGGTGACTTTAGTTCTATGGAACTATGTTGATGAAAAATATATAATTTTATTCATTTTAATGACTGTGGCTTTAAGAACCATTTGTATTTAAATTTTAAATCTATCTTCTTGGATACTATTACCTTTAAAAACCGTACTAGCAAAAGCATTTTAGAGAGGTGGATCTTAGATCTGTTGACGTACTTATTTCTGTTAGTAGTCACATAAACATCTGATGTATGCTTGGAAGTGAGGGGTGGCAATGTAATCTAGTAGAAAAAAATGTGTGGGTATGAATCTAAGAGGACTGATAACTGATTTTGATGAGGTGCATGATGTAAAATCACCAAACAATATATATATACTTAAAAAATAAAATAAAGAAGATTCTTAATTACTTATATTCTCAACCCTTTACTTTTTTGTTTATTGTGAATAAAGTCACAATATTTTTTATCCATGTATATCCTTGTTCAAGCTTCTTTTTTCCTCCCACTCGTTCCAGTCATTCTCTCTTCTACACATTCTCTTTGAAAAATAAAAATATATCTTAAGTATTACAGATTTCTAAGAAGTTTCAATAGTTTTTTAACATTCTGAGGCTAGTTGTTTATTAAATTGTGCATCAAAGGCAGGCAAATTAGTTCCTTATTATCCATCATCATTACTAAAATATGTCCAAAGTACACATATGAAGAATTTGTTTCAGTATCTGTTAACATAGAGCAAGTGTAAAACCCTGCATTAGAAGGTCTGTCTTATATTACCCTGCAATGTGTAGCATCTTGACCTCTCTCAAGCACCTCATTTGATTTGTTCTGCTTCATTTGTCTCAGCATCCTTAAGAGCAACAACTGGTTAGAAGAGTTTTGGAGAGTATAATTCTGACAGCCTGCTTTGTAAATCAACACTATGGTCAGTTCATTTTAACTTTCAGTTTTGCAACATTAGCAATATAAAGAGAAAAACAAAAGAAAAGAATTTGGAAATAGAATCCATGGTCATATGTAATGTAATTGAATTTTATCTATATCATTGTGTTTAAAAACTAGGCATTATTATCTTTTATTGCTTTTGATATATATAATAAAATAGTATAATATAATACAAAAATGTAACAAAATAATTTACAATTGTATAACATAGTACATTATTGCCTGCATGCATATACACAAACATTATAAACATTTATATAAATATAAGCATAATAATCATCAACAAATTCAACAAGTAATGCTTATTATTACTATAAGAAGTCATACTTTTCCTTATTAGATGATCAGAGTCAGTTAAAACATGTTAACATGTTTAACAAACTTATGTTGATAACACAGTAAGGTCATATAGTTTGAAAGACATTAGCATATAGTATGGCATCCAATATAAATATCCAATCCATGATTAACTTTTGATTTTTAGGAAAATGTTTTAATATTTAGTGAACCTTTTTTGGTGCTATACTTTATGGATCATGATGTTTGTACAAATAATAAAATCTATTATTTATAAGTTTTCTCTCAAGAAGTCAAGTGTCTGTTTTATTTCAGTAGAGTTCATTTTAGTCACCATTCTTTTTTATATACTTGGATATAAGAACTTATCGTGTCTTATTTTTATGTACTTTAAAAATCTCATTAGAAAGTATTTTAAGATAATTTATCTAAAATTAATACTAAAATATATTTAATTGAAAATTTTCAAACAGAAAAATAAAAGTAACAATTCACAAATATCACAATCATAAAATGGAATAATAAAACCTTTCCATTAAAATTTATGATAAAAGAATTTCATGAAAATTTTTTGTATATTTCTTTTATAAATGTGTCTTTTTAACTTGTTGATTACTAAGAACAGCACGATTTTGTCACATTGTATATGTTTTCCTATGAAAAAATTTAAAATAACTGCATAATATGCCATTCTTAAATTTAGAAATTATTAACTCTCACAGTTTACCATTTAGACATTCATAACTTCAAGCACAAATGTGTGAACTGCTTATAATCTCTTTATCTGTTTTTCTGTTTTGGTACATGATTCATATGAAAAGTAAATTTAATAATATATAACTACCAAGGTTATAATTTGTCTTGACTCACAATAAGTATTAATTTTATAAAATAAAGAAGTTAACACTAGGATCTAGTGTTTTGCTAAGTTTTTGTAATGAAGAGAATTAGACCAGAGAGTTTTCATAATTCAAAGTAAACTAAATCTTACTCATCTGGATTTTCAAGTTGTACTTACCTTCAACATAAAGCTATCTATAGATAGAAAAGTGATAATATGAATTTTTTATTGTCAAATGAATATACCACAAAAAGTAGAGTTCCATTCATCCATGTCACTTGATCTTTATGATCATTTTTAAAGAAAGAACTCCTTTTTAGCTCAGTGAAATACTGTTGCAAAGAATGTGTTGGTCTTACAGAAAAAAAGGTTACTAAAAGTTCCTCTGACTATAAAAAGATATCCCAATTGCTACCATGTTTCTAATCAATAAGTTCAAAGATGCAAATAGAAGAGTTATTAAAAATTAATTGCTATGTTAAAAATGCCAGTGTGACTAATGGAAAGTCTAAAATATATGATGTCAGTCATAAATATCTGACAGGCACTAAACTCCTGTCTCCGTAAAAAACATTGTGGTTTGTATGCACTGGTTATCATTTGTAATTTATGAGAAACAAATGGAAACATGACAGAGAAAAATGATAGTATGTAAGAAAATGGAGAAAGAAAAACAATTTAGTAAGTATAAATGACTTGTGGTGGAGAGTTCCACTGAATGTGATCATTGATCTTTACTGCTTCATCTTGTAATAGAAGATAATTTAGATACTACCGATAATTTCAATATGTGATTCTGACAGTTTCTTTGTTTGCAAGATGCAGTTGTATTTATAGCATCATGTGGCTTGTGTTGTTTGAATGTAGATCTTTGAAATGTACTTGTACACATTTCTTAGAGTGTGTGAAAGTATTGAACAACTATAGTATGGTCTTCTTTGTATTATAATTTTACAGTTTTTATTGATGTCTTTTGTGTAAAGACTTTTAATGTCATTCTAATCTGATGATTTTCTGAAAAACTGGTGTGAACTGTGAACTGAAAGGTATGCATATAATTTGTGTGAGACTAATTCTTTATATAGAGTTTTTATTGACTAATTTTAAGATCCATGCACCTATGGATATACATTTAGAATCACAAAAGGTATAGAACATCTTTTCCTGAAATTTTGGGAAATACCACAAGAATTCTTTAACAAAGTGAGACAGGAGTCTAGAAAAATTGGAAGATGTCATTGGGAAGGCAGGGTATAGACAGAACTGAGAAGTGAGTAAAGTAGTTAATCCCATAGTTTAACGAACACTTGTGAAATTAAGGTCTGGTTTAGTTTTACAATATTTTTTTTTATTTGTTGTGTAGGCCGATTTGAACCGAACTTATATCACTTGAACTTAAGATAAAATGCACCCCAAACAACCTATTGAATAATTCAGAAAGAGTGCTATAAGCTCAAAACAGTATAGATAGATAGACTCTCCTATCTTCAGCCAGTGACATATGGAGAAGCCTGCCCTTAACAAGCGTTAAAGGTTTTAAGTCTTACTAATAGTAAGTAATATCTACAAAAGCTATAAGACAAAAAGCTTAAGCCTTTAAGCCACTGTATTCTTCATTCATATTCAATCTTTGCATATGACCTAATTCATAATTTTAAGTATAAATTAAGCAAATAAAAATTCTCCTACATCGCTCATAAATATGCGGTATTTTTTTTTAAATGTCTGTTTAAGCATCAGCTCTGTTTTGGGCTTTAACTGAATTAAGTTGTAAATGTGAAAAGGCTCACACAGGGTCATATGCTTAAACATTTGGTTTTTACTTGTTACACTGTTGTGAAAGGTTGTGGAGACTTCAGAAGGTAGAGATTTGCTGAAGAAATAATCTTTGTTGGTAGACCTGGAGACTTGATAGCTTGGCGTCAATCTGTCCTCTCTTTCTTCATGACTGACAAAAACAAGGAAAATGCAAAGTTTTGCCTTATGTTCCTGTTTACACAGCTTCACAACCACAATGGACAGTGTACCTTCTCAAAGGGTAAGTGGGACTAATTCTGCAAACTTTATGTTTCTTATTGTCATGGAAATAATATATATGTTTGTATGTATTAAAGATTTATATGTGATATGTCATTAATTTTTTTGAAAAGTATGATTTTCACATACCATAACCAGCACTTATTTATAGAAAAGGAAAGGTAACATAAATACTAATCAAAACAAAGAAAAAACAAAGCAATGAATAAAAGGTCAGACACCCTGGAAATTGGCACACTATTTTACTTCTTTTTAATTCAAATACTTACTTGATAAAGGAATTACATGCATATATGTTGGGTAAATAGCGGTTGAACATTAATTATTCTTCAAATATTTCAAATAATGTATTTTAATTATGTAGCAGTGTTGGCCAATTTTAGGATAACTTTATTTTAACTTTTCTTCAAGGCCTATTCTATATTTTTTCTCTATAATCAAATCTATCTCTCTATCTATCTATCATCTATCCCTTATCATTTATTCTTTTCTAATACATATAGGAACTTAACAAGAATTCATGTCCAATTCTTTACTTCTTATACTCACTCCAAGTGATAATCTTAAATAGGGCCCCACGTTAAATTAAATAATTTATGTAAGAGGCAATGACTCCTGTATTGTTATCATATAAAATATGGATAATATATTTATTACTAAAAGAATACTATCACACTTTCCTTAAAGTACTTAGTAGCATCCAACTCTTCCACAATAGTGACTTATTGATATTTACCCAAACTGTACACTGTTGGTACTTCTATTGTCTTTCTTTACTCAAGTTTCATGAGCAGCAGTGAAACTCAGTCCATTTCTCATATTTACCATGAGTGTTCTCACACAGTTAGAATGCTTACCTTTGTTTCCAAGCCTACGTTCACTTTCTCAGAAAGACATTCAACCTCCAGATCTTTCCCATCATTCTTAGCTTCATAAACAGACAACACATTATACTTTTGCATTTTACATTTCTTCTCCCACTCTATTAATGATAACCCAAGAAAGACATTGCTTTCTATTTATTTAATATTTTTGTTTGCTTTCTTTTTTTGTTGAGCGATCATTGGGACCTCACTGGACAACAACTCCAAAAGAACTAAAGCATTCATAGGGCTAGACTAGCATCTGGTCTCTAACAGGGGCTTTGTATAAAAATACATATATCTACATATGCATAAAAGGACCTAAAGTGAAGCTATCTTATAGTGGGTCAGCACCATTGTCTATTTAAAAAAAATGCTTTACTAATGTAGAGATATGTATGAATTCACAACATTTTCAAACTTAAGAAATACAATGAAAACAGTGCTAAGAGGAAAGTTCATAGCACTAGATACCTATATACAAAACTTTGAGAAATATCACACAAGAGACTTGCAGCACAGCTGAAAGCTCTAGAACAATTAGAAGCAAAACTCACCTAGAAAAAGTAGATGGCAAGAATTAATCAAACTCAGTGATCACACCAATAAAATTGAAACAAAGAGAACAATTTAAAGAATCAATGAAACAAAGAGTTGGTTCTTTAGGAAAGTCAACAAAGATATACAAAGTTGTCTAAACTAGCCAAATGGCAGAGAGGGAGAGAGAGAGAGAGAGAGAGAGAGAGAGAGAGAGAGAGAGAGAGAGAGAGAGAGAGAGAGAATATCAAAATTAGTCAGAAATAAAAAGGATGTCATAACAACAGACATGAAGAAAATTCAGAGAATCATGTTGTAATAGGTTTCTGGCTCAGACTTTCCAGTCTAGCATTGAGATTTGGACCCACTTATAGCCCCACTGTTGCTTAGGCCCAAATAATTATGCATACGCTTGTGTTATTTTTATGCTGCTTGGCCTAGGGTCCAAGTATATAACTTGCTCTTAAACTAATCCATCTTGTTCAGCCATGTGGCTTGGTACCTTTTCTTAGAGCAGCATTTCAGCGTCTTTTCTCTGTGTCTGCTACCATCTCCTTATCATGTCTCTGTCACATCCCTGTGGCATCTCTCATTACAACAGAATCATTAGGTCATACTTCAAAAACCTGTCTTCTTCTACTAAGATGGAAACCATAAAAGAAATGAACAGCTGTCTGGACAGGTACCTTACCAAAATTAAATCAAGACCAGATAAATGGCCTAAATAGACCTATAACCCTCAAGGTTATAAAAGCTGTTACTAAAAGCCTCATAAGCTAAAAATAAGCTTAGGGCCAGGGATTTCAATGCAGAATTCTACTGTATTTTCAAAGGAGAACTAATACAAATACTCCCCAAATTGTTTAATAAAATAGGAACAGAAAGAACATTGCCTGAATCTTTCTATGAGACTACAGTCACATTGATACCCAAACCACGCAAGATGCAGCAAGGAAAGAATTACAGACGAATCTCCCTCCTCAGTATTGATGGAAAAGTACTCTATAAAATACTGGCAAACCAAATTCAAAAACATAAAATAAAATACACCTGATCAAGTAGGCTTCATTCCAGAGATGCAGAGATGATTCAAAATACAACAAACTGTCAGTCATCCTGAACCCGAAAGGAAAAAAAAAAAAAAAAAACCAAAAAAAAAAACTACGGGATCATCTCATTACATGCTGAAAAAGACTGACAAAAATCCAACACTTGTTAGCAATTACACATGTAAGTAATGTAAGTAGAATGAACTGATGTCTTTTTTCTTTTTAATACCGAACCGCTGACTACTGGTAGAATCTGAAGAAGTGACTGTTTTTAATTGTGCATCTACCAGGTTTTAACTGTATCCCTGAACTCATGATCACAGAGACGGTCTTGTTTAAACTCAGTGGGTCACAAAACAAAACAAGTAGGCAGGGCTATGAAAGATATTTAGTGAGAATAAGGGAGGTTGATAGGAAAATAGATTTAATTTAATAAGTATGGATTGTATATATGTGTAAAGTTACTTTTTTTCCTTCTTTATTTTGTATTTATCAAAAAAACAGTAAAAAGAATTTAAAATGCGGAAGAGTTAACAATAACTATACAGAGGATAAGAATCATAAGCATGGCTTATCAAGGGTGGAAATGCAAATAAGATTGCTACACATATATTTTCTTTGTGTTCAGCTTTCCCTCTGATTTTTTTTTCCATCCCTGTATATCCTTATTCAAGGTCTCTTCCCCCTCCCAACACATCTGGTCATTTTTCTTCTCTGCAACTCCCCATCCCCTCCCTTGGCAGGGAGCAGACAGTCCTATGGTCCCACTGACCCAATAATGCTTGGATCAGTCTTCACTCCTGGCCAAATCCAGTTTTGTCCCCCCTCCCTCAAGAGTGA
>PVIH01011354.1:0-52703 GCA_004025045.1 Sigmodon hispidus | reverse complement strand
CAAGTACATCCCCTGCTTATCTCACTGAGTTTGTGATACTTCGCTCAAGAGGATATTCTCCAAATCCATCCATTTGCCTGTGAATTTTAGGATATCATTTTTTCTTACTGCTGAGTAGTATTCTAAATTTTATGTATATAATTTACATGTTTAAAATAACAACTGAAAGGATGAGATTAAATATTTGATTAACATCCATAAATATAAGCAATTTAAAAATTAAATAAAACAGAAAATCCAATTGTAAATATGAAAATTAGTTGAGTAGACATCAAAAGAAATAACACAAAATTCTAATGAATACATAAAGAATAATGTCAATCTTTTTAGCTATCAAGGGGACACAAATCAAAACTACAATAACATTCTATCTCTTTCCAGTCAGAATAATCATTCAGGAAACAAACTAACATCAAATGTTACACAGTATGAGGGGAAAATCCATACACCATTGGTGGATATACAAATATGTTCAACCAAAGAGCAAATAAGTATGAAAGTATCTCAATAAAGTAAGAATAGAACTATCCCACCGTCAAGATTGTAATATGAAGTTTCTGGTCCCGCCTTTCAGGCATAGCCTCAATTTTGTTTAGTCATGTGGCTTAGTACCTTTTTCCAAAACAGCATTCTGATCTCCTTTCCTCTGGATCTGCTGACTTCTCTTCTTTGCTCTTCCTGTTTCCAGAGTTTTCTTTGTCTGGTAGATCTGCTCACACTTCCTGTTGCCTTATAGCAAATCAGCATTTTATTGAACCAAGAGGGACAAAAGTTTACAATGTACCAGAACATAATCCCACTACAAGGATGTATTCTCAGCAGAATGAAAGTCAGATATACCTGCATAGTAATGGTCTTTCCTAAGTATCTTTGATGGAATCAGCTTATAAACCTAGGTTTTCACAGATGGATGGAAACGGAAACTATAGCATATATATACAATAAGTTTAATAATACGTAAAAAAGAATGGACTCATGGCAGGTGCAGGAAAAATGCACTTAATAGGATATCATAATGTTAAGTATAATAAATCCATCTCATAATATCAAACAGCATGTTTTCCCCCATATAAGATATTTAAGAGAAAAACACATGGACATAAAGTCTTGCATTATCAGAGTTGAATAAGGGGGTAAGAGAAGTAGGAAGACATAGATCGGGTGAATAAAATACATCACATATTTTGCAGTCAGTAAATGTTAAATGAGTTATCTTTGTATCTTTATAACAATTGTCAAGAATAAACTTGAAACACCAATTGGTTTCAGTATTTTTGTTCCATATAAATATATTTATTTTATATTATATAATGACTCTCTTGCTATATATATGTATATATGTCATTCAAGGATTATTGATCATGGATGTGGGTGATGTTGAGGGATGGTTCAAAGTATTCGACAACATGCTATTTTTATTGGAATTGCACTTTTGCATTTCAACACTGGCTATGCATTCATGATCTTTATTTACAATCTTACCCTCAGGTGCTCAAGATACCAGGAAAAAAATGAAATCACTCATAAGCACATAGTTTTCAGTTCTATAAAGCTGTCAATGATAATTTATAGTTAGGTTAATCATCTGCTGATGATTGTGATGTATATTTAAAGTGTGATCAGTTAGAGAGATAATCCAGTCCAGGAAAATGTTGCACTTACACAATGATTTTATTATTGAATGTATTATCTATATATTACCTGCATATTGTCTTAGAATATATTAAGATACTATAGTTACAAAGAGATAGGGCTTAGGGTTTTCCTCTACATGAATCATGATTTGATTTTAATTAATGCTAATCAGATGGATATTTAATGTTTTAAATACTAGGAACTGTTTATTTACTTTTCACTCCTTGGGCAGTGCATGGGAATGAACCTGGGGCCTCATGCTTGTGAAACATGGTACCATCACAAGGTTTCCATTACTAAGCAATGTTCCAGTTCATTGTCAACCTTTTGTCAAAATGAAGTGTCATAAAGTGCTTTAATTGATCAAATTATTTTGTGTTTCCTTTTATTGTAATATAGCTTAAAATATCAAAAATGACTTTTCAACAAATATATCTATGGAATGCAATGCCTTGTTTTATTTATTCCACTAATGATTTTAGTATACAAAAAATACTTATTTCAAGGAAAATTCATTTTTTTCAGTAAAAAAAGTGTTTCTCTGAATATGCTATTTGTACTTCTTCAAATGCAGCTTAGTCAGAGTATAATGAATGTAAATAAAAATGCTTTATTTTATTTGTTGTCCTTTCTGTTTGATTGTTGATATTTTGTAAATGCTGGAAACCTTTTTCCTTCTCTTTTACATTTAAATTTCTTCAATCTATTAGCTGTCCAAGCTCATAGGGAACCCCCTGAGTTCACTGTATTACTTATTTCATTTTCCACTGGATTTGATATATGTCCATATTACAATTTTTGCACTTGTGGAAATTTACTAAGATTATTAGCAACTGTGTTTTGTTTGTGTTTACTGTGCTCATGGGGTACATATTTAGATCTTCTTTATTTTTTAAAAGTGATATTTCATTCTTACATTCTTTCAGGGGCATAGATTCCATTTTACAATGTCCTGTAAATAGGAACTGAAGGTCATTTTCTGCTTTGTATTCCTGTATAACTTCTGAAGGGAATTTTGGGGAGATTCCTTAGGAAAAGGAGCCTTTAGCAGAAGGCAGCACTGTTGAATACTCTCAAGAATTTGTTTTCAAATTACTCATTTATTGAGTTTTTTCCAAATATTTATTAAGCCCTCAAATTGAGAAGACAGCCTCTGTGAGATTAATCAACACATCCGAAACACTGAAGGAAAAAAGAGGTTTGGAATTCAGCAAGTACATTTGACGGGGTAGATAGTTGTCAGCTCAATGGTATTTGTGGAGATGTTATACCTCACAATGCTTTCTTTGGTCTTTTTTTTTTTTTAAATCTTATTTGTCCTCTGTTTCTATGTTTATGTTTTTATGGTTTTTATGTGTGTATTTTGCATGTTTTTCTGAAATTTTTAAGAAAATTATTGTGAATAAAATTAAAGAAGTTATTGGAGAACATTAGTTGTATTTGAGTAAATGGTAGTCCCATTTCCTGGTATCAAACATTAAAGTTAATAACAATCTACTTTAGTTAAGGTCATAGATAATGAAAATATATAATGTGAACTCTAAATAAACAAACATTAAAGAATCAATGAATCTAAGAGTTGGTTCTTTGAGAAAGTGAAAAAGATATATAAGCCCTTAGCTAAACTAATCAAAAAACAGAAAGAGAATGTTCAAATCAACAAAATCAGAAATGAAAAGAAGGACATAACAACAGACCCCCCCCAGGAAATCCAGAGACTTATCAGATCATACTTTGAAAATCTGTATTCCACAAAAATGGAAAGCCTAGAAGAAATGTACAGTTTTCTGGACAAGTACCAACTTTGAGATACCACTTTACATCTGCCAGAATGGCTAAGATTAAAAACACTGATGAAAGCCTATTCTGGAGAGGATGCAGAACAAGGGGAACACTCCTCCATTGTTGGTGGGAGTGTAAGCTAGTTCAGCCACTCTGAAATGTAGTTTGGCAGTTTCTCAGAAAACTGGGAATCAATCTCCCCAAGGATCCAACAAATACCACTTCTGGGTGTATACCCTTAAGATGCACATTCATACTCCAAATGCATTAGGTCAACTATGTTCATAGCAGCATTATTGGTAATAGCAAGAATCTGGAAACAACCTCGTTGCCCTCAACTGAAGAATGGATTAACAAACTGTGTTAAATCTATACATTGGAGTACTACTCAGCAGTAAGAAAATATGATATCCTAAAATTTGCAGGCAAATGGATGGATTTGGAGAATATCCTCCTGAGTGAGGTATCACAAACCCAGAAAGACAAGCAGGGGTTGTACTCACTCATTAGTGGACTCTAAACAAAAAAGTAAAAAGCAAAGCATGTCCAAGCTGCAAACCATAACCACTGATCAGCTTGGGATCTGAAACACCTTGGATTGGCACCTTGGATCCCACTCCCTCTAGAGGAACACCTGACTCAGTCTTAATATTGGGGTGAGGAAAGCTTATCTGCCAGGAGTGGGTGCTGAACTAAGCCATATTGGGACCTTGGGACCTCTTGCCCTTGCTGGGGAGGAGATGGGGAGATGAGGAGAAGAGAGATTGGCTGGAATGGGTGGGAGGTGGAAGAGACCTTGAACAAGGATATACACGGATAGAAAGTATGACATTATTCATAATACTAAAATACCTGTTATATATTTTAAATACATTTGAACAATTGAAGAAAATTATGATATATAATGACAGATTTGCTTACAATAGGCATGTTGAACACATGAAATTTAATAATGATATTCAAATTAACTTAGTGACAGACAATTTTCTCTCACTCAGCTTGTTTTACACGATCTCATTGAAAGTAGCTACTTCCTAGCTTGTCCTGCTTCTGTCAATGTGATCATGGAAAAAAAAACTGGTTAGCTAACCATCCTCTCCACCCTCACTTATGTTCAACTAAATATTACCTGTGCATATAATGTGGGAGGACTTAAACCGTGTTTAACACAATGTAAGCAGATCATGTAATGAATATTTTTATATGTATCTTACACTTAAAATTTACAAATCATCATTATTTATAGCTTCTGTCTTACAAAATCTAAACTTACACATAGTAAAATTTTGTACCCTCAAATTAGAAATGCAGTATCTTAGGATTTTTTTTATTTTATTATTATGAACAAAGAAGTCACACTTTCTATCCTTGTATATTTATTTGAATGTTCCATGTTCTTGGTTTCCCTCACATTGTAATCAAAGGGTATGCAACTGGAGTTAAACATTGTTTTTAGACTTGAAAATATGTTCTAACCACTGGTGATATTTATATTTCCTGATCAAGTCAATCTTTTCTCATTTAATAAGTGGCTTGAGAATGTTAGGTTTCCCTTTTGATCACTAACCTGTTTGTTTTTTTCCCCCTTGGCCTTCACAGTTTCAGAAAATTTCACGTTTGTCTATCACTCTGAGTGAGTTAGAGGGTCAGCTCCCCTTTGTGCTTCCCAACCTTCTTTTGAATGAGCTATTTCTGCCTATGCATATACTATGGTTTTTGCTCTCCATATTGTGTTCTATTGGTATATGTTAATATGTTATATTCTCTGATTGTTATGTCTTCATATGCTATGTGTCTTCTTTATTATCTCTCTATATATGTATATATAGATATATTCATATTATATATAGAAAGAGTATTATACATAGCTCTGCTGATAATATAATCAAACAAAATATCTTAACATTTCAGACAAGTGAACTTGCAGAGGGCTGGAGTTCAGATCATACATCTCTATATCTGATGGCCCAAATCTCCTGTAATTCTCGTCCAGAAAACAATCTCTTTTAGCCTCCATGGAGTACCTTTATTCCCATGAACACACTCATACACAAACAAATTTTTTTATAAAAGAAAAAAGCAAGCAATTTCAAAACAAAATCAGAAGTAGATAAACAGAAAGCAATTAAAAATTTAAACATTAGCATAGTGGTTTGAATTAAGAATTGCCCTTATAGGCTTGTATAGTTGAATACTTAGTCTTTAGGAGTGTTAATTCTTTTTTTGTATACTTTTATTATTATTATTATTATTAACGAAGAAGTCACGCTTTCTATCCCTGTATATCATTATTCAAGGTCCCTACCCACTCCCACAACATCAGGTCATTTTTTCTTCTCCACAACTCCCCATCCCCTCCCTGGGCAGGCAGCAGACAGTCCCACTGACTCAATATTGCTCAGTTTAGTCTCCACTCCTGGCAGATCCAGTTTTGTCCCTCCTCCCTCAAGAGTGAGTCAGGTGTTCCTATAGTTGGAGTGGGATCCGAAGGGTCAGTCCAAGGTGTTTCTGATCCTAAACTGTTCAGTGGTTGTGGTTTGCAGTTTGGGCATGCTTGGCTTTTTTTCTTATTTGTTTGTTTAGAGACCACTAATGAGTGAGTACATCCCCTGCTTATCTTTATGAGTTTGTGATACCTCACTCAGGAGGATATTCTCCAAATCCATCCATTTGCCTGCGAATTTTAGGATATCATTTTTTCTTACTGCTGAGTAGTATTCCATTGTGTAGATGTACCACAGTTTGTTAATCCATTCTTCAGTTGAGGGACATCGAGGCTGTTTTTAGGTTCTTGCTATTACAAATAACGCTGCTATGAACATAGTTGAGCTAATGCCTTTGGAATATAACTGTTCATCATTAGGGTATACACCCAGAAGTGGTATTGCTGGGTCCTTGGGGAGATTGATTCTCAATTTTCTGAGAAACCACCATACTACGTTCCAAAGTGGCTGAACAAGGTTACACTCCCACCACAAATTGAGGAGTGTTACCCTTGCTCGACCTCCTCTCCAACATAGGTTGTCATCTGTGCCTTTTATCTTAGCCAATCTGACAGGTGTCAGGTGGTATCTCAAAGTTGTTTTGATTTGCATTTCTCTGATGGCTAAAGATGATGAGCACTTTTTCAGGTGCCTTTCAGCCATTCATAATTCCTCTGCTGAGAATTCCCTTTTGAGATCTGAACCCCATTTTTTGATTGTGTTATTCAAGGTCATGGGCTCTAGATTCTTGAGCTCTTTTATATATCAGCTCTTAGAAATCAGTCCTCTATCACTTGTAGGGTTGGTGAAAATCTTTTCCCATTCTGTAGGCTGTCGTTTTGTCCTATTGACTGTTAATTCTTAGAAAAAGTGTGTCACTTCAGATGACATTTGGGGGTTTCAAATGGTCAAGTCTGCTACCTCCTCCCTCTTCCTGCTATGTACAGATTTAGCAGTAAAACTCTTAGCTACCTCAACATTGCCATGTCTGTCTTTAGGCATGCTATGTTTCTTGTCATTATGACAATGGATTAAACTTCTGAATTTATAAGCAAATTCAAATGAAACACTTTCATTTATAATAGTTGCTGCTGTTATGGTTTCTGTTCACCTCAATCAAATACTAAGACAACTGACTAGTGAGTAGGTACGGCGATGGTGTCGATTCATAATAGAAAGTTCACCTTAGGTTCTGGAAACTTAGGGTCTATGCTCTGTGTTGCACATCAAGATGAAATCTTAAATTAAAGTTATAGCTATGAGTATGGATATCAAGAATGATTTCCTCATGGTTTTCTAAATAAAGCACGAATAATAGGAAGGAAAGGACCTATGAATCTATGCAATATGAGAAAACACCATTAGTTTTAAGCGCTTAGTAATAATCTTAACTGGTAGCATTTACTAACATATTTAAGAGGTAATTATCCTGATTGAGAGATTTAACTATTTATTATATGTTATATTGGGTAATAGTGATATCCTTCAGAAAATATTTCTACTGCTGTTAGAACAAGATTCTGATTTAGACCACTATCTGGTTTGTGGGGAAACCAGCAATTTACAATAGCCAAAGCTGCGGAAAGATGGCAGTCACATCTGTGAAAGGCAGTCATACTCACATAGAATGATTCTCTTGTTTTTCCTGGGAATGCTTTTAGAAATTTTATGACTTCTCTTTCATGTGAATCAACAATGGCAAATGTCAAAAATAAAATGTAAAGATAAATAATTCTGAAAGTCTTTGCCATCTGCATTTTTATGCATCCATTCCTATTCTTTAATTCCATTCAAGCTTGTAAGTACTTTCGATTCAAAATTGCTTGCATCTACCTAATTTAGAGCAAAATCTTAAGGAGTTGCATTTCCCCCCTAGAGGTTCTTCAGTAACTCTATGGAAAGAAATTGCAAGGATGTATAAATTTTCATGAAAAAAATCATGATTGATAAACATCAAATCAGTCCAGGGATTGAAAGTAGATGGAACATATTATATTAACAGGTTTGGCCAAAGTTATCATGACCTTATTATGTGCATTGAATTATGCTTGCCTTTTCTTGAGCATTGTATAAGTCCCACATAATCTTGATAAATTATGTTTTAAATAAGAGAGCTAAGAAAGGGGAAGTTAGTGGAATTTTAATTTTCTACATTAAATATTGTCTTCAAGACACAAAATCATGCATTCTAAAACCTATGCTGCTTTGAACATAATTTATTTGAGTGACTCAGAAGGGTTTTTCAATCTAACAAAGAAGGTTCAAAATTATAAAACTTAAAAATAAATATTTATGTAGTTTATTTGGCAAAACCACATGGAGACAATCTGCAGGCAATGTTACTGAAGCAAACATAATGGTATAGAAAAAATTGTGTGCTTTGATATGTGTGTGTTTTTGAAACATTATTCTTACTCAATTTCTCCATCACCTTGAGAACACTAATGGATAGAAGTTCATATTTTATTCTATATATGATATGAAATAGTTGATGTTTTCATGAATTCCCAAAGCCCAGGACAAAGTTAATTTTATTCCAAGTGAACAAATAACCTGCACATTCTCTTAATAAGGATAGCAACCTGGGGCCTGCAAAAGACAAAGCTGAGAACAGCTTGGCAGTTCTGCTCAGATTTCTTTTAAAAGTGAGCAACTTCCTTTTGGCCTTTCTAAAACACTTTGTAGAAAAGCTGTGCAGTAGGGGAAACCATCAGAAATCATTCTTGTAGAACAGCAAGGCAGTGAGGCAAACACTGTCTCCCTCGTGGTTTTACAGTCTGTAATAGAAATTAACAGTGCCATCTGCAGCCCGATTATGCACTTTAAGATCACTGCATGCTTTATAGCATGCATTATGGTATACGGCAGCAATTTTTGCTAAGCTAGTCACAATTATATTGGTTTCCAGAAAATTAAAAGAACCTTAAGACATAAAGAAAACTGAGACAGAGGTAGGAAGAAAGGCCATGTGAACATTAAAAAAAAAAAAGAACTTCATCTAAGTTATCAGATTCTCTTTTTCTAAGCCAATGATATCAACTCTTTCTTTTTCTGATGTCTTTACTCTCCTTGAGAAATAAATTTTGTGCTGCTAAGCAAAATTATATTATCTGCTCTAATGGTCTAAGAGAGCAATGCATTCTATATATTCATGTGCTTTGTGTGAAATAAGTCTCCCTGCATTTTATAGTTGTTCTTAAGCTCACTAATTTTGGAATTGGTTTAGCACTAGCTGCCAGCATAGTGTTGGAGTACATGGTCAGTACATCAGTGATGCACAGCAGAGCACTTAGATGAGAAGGACATGGGCTGACCTTGAAATTTACTTTAAAATGACATCATTCCATTATCTTACAAAGAGTGTCCTTATGGCTTTTCTTATCAATATTTGTTTATGATATGGAGTAATCTAGGAATTGAGGAAGTCAAGTACAAATGAGTGTTTCTGAGTAAATTACTATTTTTATTTCACAGTCATGCAAAATAAATTTGCACTATAAAGTATAGGTTGTTTCATGAGATCAGCTGAAACATCATATAGTATTTATTACTTAATATCTATATCATCTATAGCTATCTGTGCATGTATATATGTACATACAAACATAATTAATAAACATATATGTCAATATGTCAACCTGCTTTATTGATAATGGGGCAAAACTAATAGCTTTCTTATGTCTGTTATGGCTATTTTTGGATGTTTACTTGATTACATATGGAGTAAACTAAAATTCAGAAATTATGGTGCAATCTGTAAGTGATTCTTTGCTTTATTTGAAGTAGGAAGATCCACTTCTAATCTAGATCTTTCAAGTAGAAGACACACAATTAGTCCAGATCTTATGAGCAGGGAAAAATGTGTCTTTTTCTGTATCTTCATGATCTTTGGGTAGTAGGTGTCTGGGCCACACCTCTGCTGGAAAACTATAAAAGAACCTGGAAGAATAATGGTTCCCTTCATTGCCTGCTTGCAAACTCATCCTTCCTTCACTTCCATTAGAGTCTGTGTCTTCAGGATTTCAGTATCTACCGACCATCTGTTGAAAGACCAAAGAACTGAGCAACTATTGGATTGTTGGACTTTCCTTTAATAGTCAACCATTGTTGGTTTAGCAGTACTGATGCCTGAAAGTCAGTCTACAAATAAGTGTAATTCTGCTACTTTTATAAATCTTAATGTAAATACATGTATTTAGTGATCTTATACAAACATTGTGAAAGGGTTGTTTGATTCTCCCAACCTATAGGTTGATAACCACTGCTCTAGAGAACCCTGACTAATAAGCAGTCCCATTTTAATAAATACTTAGCAGATAATTTACTTAATATCAATATAATTCTCTTAGAAAAATATGATTAAATTTCACTTTGCAAATGAGGAAAGGGGAAATTTCCAAGTTTTGTAGATTTGGCTGTTACTCTTATGTTACATCATTTTCAATGAGCTTTCCATTTTTCTAATTCAAATGCACCTTTCTGCAACTTCCTCAAGCTATAAAGTCAGTAAAAATGGACTTTTTGCTTTGATGAAAAAAGATTTTGGCAGTAAGCAGTTAAAGGCAAGCATAGGTATGTGTGTGTGTATGTGTGTGTGTGTATATATATATATATACAATATATGTATATATATTGCAAGTCATTGACCTAAGTTTATATAACTAGCAAGTATTGTCTAAAATTCAGTAACAATCAGAAGTTATAGTAATTAGAGCAAAGCGAAAGTCATAGAAAAATTAAAAAATATTTTTTGCAGTTTCAAGATACACATAATAATTGTTTGAGAACTGTAATAAATGTAAATTGAAATTTACTGATTTGCATATGTATACTTTCCTCTTATATGATTGGGAGCATGAACACTGAATAATTCTAGAAATACTCATGTATCACCTTCAGGAATTTGAATTATTTTGTGTCAACATTAAATTTTATATTAAATATAATATGTAATGTTTGTCTTTCTAATTTTATTATGTTAAAGTATCCAGGTCCATGACAGAGAAATGTATGTGATTCTGCCCCCAATTATGTCTAGGATAATTACAGCAAACTTATTGCAATTTTCACAAAGTGTATTTTCTATCAATTGAAATGTAAAAAATTGAGTTCAATTAGTAATATATAAACACACCACATAAATATTTAACAGCTCAATAGTCTAAATATTTGCTGTTTTATTTTTTCTGAGACTCCCCATCATCTATACTCCAACAAGGAACTGTAATCTGCTTTCTCACCCACTATTTTACAGCCTGTGTTGTATGTCCTTGTTAATCAGAAACCTCAGCACTGTGACAGCTTCTTTTGTGTGGCACAATATTTCAAAATGTTTTTTTTTTATTTTCATAAATTGCTTAGTATTTATTGTTGAATGTTTCTCACTGTGTGACTGGGTGACATCACAGTTTACCTCTTCTGTTGCCATCTGTGTTCGGAAATTTTAATCACCTATTCTTGTATACAATGGTATGATTTTATAGAGACTTTTAATATAGCAACTCAAGTTTTTAAACTAAATAATGTTATGGGCTATAATTTTAAACCAATTCACACTGTATTTTTGTCTCTATATTTATGTGTGTGTATATCTTTACTTATTTCCTTTTTAGTTTTGAGAATTTCATGCATAAGTAATACATTTTGTCATTTTTATACCTTTCTCTTCCACAAAACTCCATCTAAGTTTGTTACACACTATCAAATTCATGACTTCTTTTATAATTATCTCTCTCTTTCTCTCTCTACACACACACACACACACACACACACACACACACACACATTTATAAATTTCATTAGGTAGAGTGGTTACATTCATAGTATCACTTATACCAATTCATAAGAATGGAAGGTTTCATATCCTCTAGTGTCTTTCTTATATTTTTCAACAGAGCTTTAAGGCTTGTAGATATAGTTCAACTCATTTGTAGCATTTGTTTCTAGATATTTTATTTTCTTGTTAATGCTATTTTAAATGAGGTATGTTTCTTGATATATTTCTCATCATTTTTAATAATTCATAGCTGAAATTTTGTTACTATTATGCATCATAACATAAATATCTAATATGCAGGATATTTGATATGTAGCTGCTGATTCACAGGATAAGTAACACTGGTCTAGATGATCTACATTACCCTTATTCCAAGTAGCATTATACTGATTTTGGCTTCTAAACTTTGTGACAATTGATAGACTTTATAAAATTTGCATTTATATGTCCACAGCAAATAGGGTGCCATTTGCATCAAGCATGTCAAATGAACATTATTCATGCCCTTTTTCCTTTCTCCTTTTTATTGACCAATAAGATTAATTAACTTTTTCTCTAAATCATTTACTATATTATTTTACTCATTATTTTTCTTCTCTGGGCTTCATTATTAAGAGACATTTCTGCACTTGGCAAAAGGACCATATGAGGTACAGATATTTTTTTTTAATTTTCTCTTGAAGTCTCTCATCCTACAGTGTAACTTTTACTAAGAAAGATTTTGTGTGCCTCTAGGAACAGGTTCCTCAAACACAGTACTTATTCAGTTGTTATATAATTGTTAGAAATGTTTGACAAATTGTCCTAATCCTGTCAACTTCTTCATAACTATCAACAGTTGACTTAAACTTTTTCCAAGTATCTTCATTCCCATTCATTTACTTCTCAAAGGATAAATACTACTTGTATATGTTTTCTCCTTCCAGTACATTGAATCCATTAATTTGCTTAATTTTCCCATTTGTTTATTATGTTTCCAAAACAGTAAACATAAATAATAACATACGCATTTAATCTACCAGGTAACTTTTAAGGTAAGATTGACAGTTTTTATGAGGTCCTCTAATCTTAACTGGTGCATATCTTGATTTAGTTAATTTTTATTCAAGTACCAAACAAGCATTTATTAAATATGTCTTAAATAAATAGTTTGAGTTCCTTAACTAATTAAAATGAATTCTCTGTTTATATCATTAAAAACTCATTTTAGAATTTTAAATTTTTAACAATTTTACTATGAAGACTATACTAAATTTTGAAAAGTAAATTGCATTAATATAAATAGAGATTAACTAAGATAAAACAATAAAACTTGATAACTCAGAGACTTAAGAATAGAGTTGTTTTTTGTGTTTATTAAGACTTCAGTGTGGATCCATTACTGTTCTCATTCCATGTCCTTCCAGGAACATAGACATCCATATGGCAAACTAAGAATGAAAGATTATGGCAGACCAGCTGACATTGTAAATGCACTCTAAACACACTGAAAAGTTTTCCTTCTTATATTTAAAAGTTAGAACAAGGCAAATAAACCCATTAACATTTTTGGAGAAAAAATGCTTTTCTCTAAAACCAGTACAAAACATCTATAAATCTATCTATAAATATGCTGTAGTAAACCAAATTCAAAGTAAGCATTTTGAATGTACAACATAGTGATGTAGATGGTAAATTTTTGAGTAGTATTCACGATGTTAAGTACTAAATATAGGTGAAAAATCACTCATCTACCAATTTTTTCAGTATATTTTATTCTTATGATTATTTTATTATATAAACCACTACAGTAAATGTTTGGAGTATAGGTCATAAGTGAGCATAAGATTTATTTGTGTGAGGTGATTTATTTTAGTTTACTTAGAAATGCATTTTTAAATATGCTTGTCAAATATTTGAGATTGAGAAAATTATGCAGGGTAAACTTAGGTTTTTATATTTGTGTTGTTTCACTTATTATATACATTGCTTAAAACTTAATATCATAATTATTTTGGATTTTAGCAGGCAATACTAATTCATTGATATAATTTAGTCTCTGAGATATTGTGTCTTTTATATTTTCCAAAAAGTGTCAGAGTTGATTATTCTGCATTTAACAAATGATCAAAAACATTCCTTTTAAAACATTTTAAAACAATGACATTTGCTTGATAATTTATAAGACACCATAACACCTGCTGATAGAATCACACATTGTTGTTAGTATTTCAGTTATTTTGATGGTTAATTTACTCAAGTATTGGGTTATGTAACAAAGTTGATCTGAAGAAAAACTTAGTCTAGTTTTACACTGTGATCAATGAGTGACTCTTGCTTTGTAATTGTAATTTGAGTGGTTTAGAGAATCCTCTTTGACAACAAATTTCTTATTTTAGAAACACATGTGAGACACAGAGATATTGGTTAAATCATGGAGTAAAACTTCTTAGATACTATCTAGTTTTATTTTGAAAACCTGTCTTTGTTCAGTGCTAATGCTAGTAGCCATGTTGAGGTAAATGTTCAGTACCTGCACCTATCACATTCCACTTAGTTTGCTTTAGACAGAACTTTTCACTAAACCTAGAACTCAGGAATTGGAGCAGAACGAGTAGCCAGCAATCTCCAAAGATTTTTCTACTTTCCTCCTCTTCCTTCTTTTTCTTTGACACATTTTTGTTTATTTTTTTAGTTTATAACATTATTACATCATTTGTCACTTTATTTTTTCTTCAGATCTTCTTTTTTTCTGTTCTTTTATTATTATTATGAATAAAGAAATCACATTTTCTATCCTTGTATATCCTTATTCAAAGTCCCTTCCCCCTCCCACCACATCAGGTCATTCTCTCTTCTCCACATCTCCCCATTCCCATCATGGGCAGGTGGTCCCAAGGTCCCAAGATCCCAATATTGCTTAGTTCATCCTCCACTCCTGGCAAATCCAGTTTCCTCACCCCAACATCAAGATTGAGTCAGGTGTTCATCTAGGGTGAGGGAGATCCAAGGAGTCACTCTGAGGTGTGTTTCAGATCTCAAGCTGTTCATTGGTTGTGGTTTGCAGCTTGGGCATGCTTTGCTTTTTGTTGTTGTTGTTGTTTAGAGTTCACTAATGAGTAAGTACATCCCCTGCTTATCTTTTTGGGATTGAGATACCTCGCTCTGGAGGATATCCTCCAAATCCATCCTTTTGTCTGCAAATTTTAGGATATCATTTTTTTCTTACTGCTGAGTAGTACTCCATTGTGTAGATGTACCACAGTTTGTTAATCCATTCTTCAGTTGAGGGGCATCTAGGTTGTTTCCAGGTTCTTGCTATTACAAATAATGCTTTTATGAACATAGTTGAGCTAATGCCATTGAAGTGCGACTGTGCATCTTTAGGGTAAACACCCAGAAGTGGTATTGCTGGATCCTTGGGGATATTGAGTCCCAGTTTTCTGAGAAACCTCCATACCGAATTTCAGAGTGGCTGAACAAGCATACACTCCCACCAACAATGGAGGAGTGTTCCCCTTGCTCTGAAACCTCTCCGGCATAGGCTGTTATCTGTGTTTTTTATCTTAGCCAATATGACAGGTGTAAAGTGGTATCTTAAAGTTGTTTTGATTTGCATTTCTCTGATGGCTGAAGATGTTGAGCACTTTCTCAAGTACCCTTCAGCCATTCACAATTCCCTTTTTAGTTCTGAACCCCAATTTTAGATTGGGTTATTCAAAGTTTTGGACTCTAGTTTTTTTTTCTTCTTCTTCTTCTTTATGTATTGTAGAGATCAATCCTCTGTCACTTGTAGGGTTGGTGAAAATCGTTTGCCATTCTGCAAAGCCATCGTTTTGTCCTATTGACTGTGTACTTGGCTTTACAGAAGCTTCTCAGTTTCAGGAGGTACCATTTATTGATTGTTGTTCTTAGTGTCTGTGCCACTGGTGTTATATTTAGGAAGTGGTCACCTGTGCCAATTCATTGAAGTATATTTCACACTTTCTTTTCTATCAAGTACAGAGTGCCTGGGTTTATGTTGAGGTCTTTGATCCACATGGATTTGAGTTTTGTGCAGGATGACAGGCTTGGATCTATTTGCATTTTTTTACCCAATACTATCCAGCTATGCCAACACCATTTCTTAAAGATGCTATCTTTTTTTCCATTGAGTATCTTGGGCCCCTTTGTTGTAGATCACATGTTCATTGGTTTTTGTGTTAATGCCTGGATCCTCAGTTTGATTTCATTGATCCACAAGTCTGTTTTTATGCCAGTACCAGATAGTATAATTTGAAGTCAGGGATGATGATGCCCCCTGAGTTTCTTTCATTGAGCAAAATTGTTTTAGCAATCCTGGCTTTCCTGTTATTCCAAATGAAGTTGAGTATTGTTCTTACAAGGTCCATAAAATACTGTTTTGGGATTTTGATGGACAGTGCATTGAATCTGTAGATTGCTATTGGTAGGATTGCCATTTTACTAAATTGATCCTATCTATCCTGGAACATGGGAGATCTTTCCATTTTTTGATATCCTCTTCAGTTTATCTCTTCATAATTAAAAATTTTTGTCAAATAGATCTCTTACTTCTTTGGTTAGAGTTACTCCAAGGTTTTCAATGCTATTTGCAGTGATTATAAAGGGCAATGTTTCCCTTATTTCTTTTTCAGCCCTTCTTTCTTTAGTGTATAGGAGGACTACTGATTTCTTTGAAATAATCTTGTGTCTAGCTACATGGCTGAAGGTGTTTATTAGCTGTAGAACTTCCCTGGCAGAATTTTGTGGATCACTTATGTGTACAATTATATCATTTGCAAATAGAGATAGTTGCATTTCTTGTTTTCCAATTTGCATCCCCTTAATCTCCTTTCATTCTCTTATTTCTTTAGCTACATCTTTGAGACTTATATTGAATAGATAAGGGGAGAGAGGGCATCCTTGTCTATTTCCTGATTTAGTGGGATTGCTTTCCCCCTTAAATTTGATGTTGGCTCTTGGCTTCTTATAAATCACTTTTATTATATTTAGGCATTTTCCCTCTCCCTCTCCAGGGTTTTTATTATAAAGGAGTGTTGGATTTTGTCAAAGGCTTTTTTAGTGTCTAATGATATGATCATGTGTTTTTTTTTTACCTTCAGTTTGTTTATATGATGTATGACATTTGTGGTTTTTCATATGTTAAACCATTCCTGCATTTCTGCAATGAAGCCAATTTGATCATATTGGATGATATATTTTATATATTGTTGTATACAATTGCCAAAATTATGTTCTGAAGTTTAGCCTCAATATTCATGAGGGAAATTGGTCTGCAATTCTCCATTTTGTTGCATTGTTGAGTGGCTTGGGTATTAGGGTAATTGTGGCCTCATAAAAGAATTCCTTCAGTTTCTACTGTGTGAAATAGTTTGAGGAGTAATGGTAGTAATTCTTCTTTGAATGTCTGGTAGAATTCTGCACTGAAACCATCTGGACCTGGGCTTTTATTATTTGTGAGGCTTTTAATAAAAGCTTCAATTTCCTTTAGGGTATAAGTCTGTTTAGGTAATTAATCTGGTCTTCATTTAATTTTGGTAAATGGTACCTGTCCAAGAGCTGTTCATCTTACTAGGGTTAGGGTTAGGGAAGATACAAGGAAAAAAAGATAGCTTCTTTAAGAAATGGTGTTGACATAGCTGGATAGTATTGAGTAAAAAAAATGCAACCATTATTGTGGAATATAGATTTTCAAAAATTGTCATGATATTTCTCTGGATGTCCTGGGTGTCTGTTGTTATATTCCCTTTTCCATTTCTGATATTGTTTATTTGAATACTCTCTCTCTGCTTTTTGATTAGTTTGGATACAGGTTTATCTATCATGTTGACTTTCTCAAAGGACCAGTTTGTTGATTCATTGATTCTCTGTATTTTTCTTTTTGTTTCAATTGTATTGATTTCAGCTCTAAGTTTGATTATTTCTTTCCTTCTACTCCTTTTAGGTGAGTTTGCTTCTAATTGTTCTAAGGCTTTCAGCTGTTCTGTTAGTTCTTTAGTGTGGGATTTCTCTAGGCTTTTCTTATAAGCAACTAGTGCTATGAATTTTTGTCTTATGACTGCTGTCATTGTGTCCCCACAAGTTTGGGTACTTTGTGGATTCATTTTCATTAAATTCTACAATGACTTGGTTTCTTTCTTAAGTCCTTTCTTGGCCCAGAGTTGGTTCAGCTGAGTGATGCTTAGTTTCCATGAGTTGGTAGGCTTTCTGTGATATTTGATATTGTTGAACTCTAACTTTCAGCCCTGGTGGTCCAATATGTTAAAAGGGATTATTTCCATTTTTTGTATCTGTTGATATTTGCTATATGACCAATTATGTAGTCACTTTTAGAGAAAGTTCCAGGAGGTGCTGAGAAATATGCATATTTCTTTGTATTTGGGTGGCAGGTTCTATAAATATCCTTTTTTTTCAATTGTCAATTTCAAATATCTTTTTGATGCAATTAAATCCATTTCCATCATAACCTCTGTTAGACTCCCTATTTCTCTGTTGAATCTCTGTCTGGTTGACCTATTCAATGTTGAAAGTGGGGAATTGAAGTCTCCTATTATTAGGATGTGAGAAGTAATGTGGGATTTGAGCTTTAGCAGTGTTTCTTTTACATAGGTAGGTGCATATATATATATATATATATTCAGGATTGAAATCTCCTCTTGACCAATTTGCCCTGCGATGTATAATTAAAGTTCACTTTGGTCTCTTTTAACTTATTTTAATATCTTAGTTTAATATCTACTTTGTATATTAGGATTGCCACCCCCTCTTGTTTCATGGGGCCATTTGATTGGAAAATTTTTCCCAACCCTTTTCTGAGCCAGTGACTTTCTTTGTGGTTGAGGTGTGTTTCTTGTATGCAGCAGAAGGATGGCTTCTAATTTTGTATCCATCTCATTAGTGTGGGTTTTTTTTATAGGTGAGTTGATTCCATTGATATTAAGGGATACTAGTGACCACTGAATGATGTTTGCTGCTATTTTTGATGGTAGCTTGTATGTATTTCCTTTCTCTGGGCTATTCTTCTGTGGGATTATTGAATGTTTGTGGTTTCGTGGGTGTATCTGGGATCCTTAGGTAGGAGTTTTCCTTTTAATGCTTTATGGAGGGTTGGATTGGTAGATAGGTATTGTTTCAGTCTGACTTTGTCATGAAATATCTTGTTTATTACATCTATGGTGGTTAATAATTTTGCTGGGTATAGTAGACTAGTTTGGCATCCATGTTCCTTTAATGTCTGTATAACTTCTGACCAAGCCCTTCTTGTCTTCATCATTTCCATTGAATAATCAGGAGTTATTCGGATGGGTCTGCTTTTATAGGTAAGTTGGCCCTTTTCTTTTGCAGCTCTTAAAATTTTTTCTTTGTTCTGTATGTTTTGTGGCTTGATTATTATGTGGCAAGCATACTTTTTTGGAGGTCATATTTATTTGTTGTTCTGTAAGCTTCTTTTATCTTATCAGCATTTCCTACTTTAAGTTAGGAAAGTTTTCTTCTATGATTTTTATCGAATACATTATCTTTGCCTTTGAGCTGGTATTCTTCTCCTTTTTCTATTCCTATTATTCTCAGGGTAGGTGTTTTCATGGTGTCCCAGATTTCCTGAATCTTTTGTGTTATGGCTTTTTTGGTGTTAGTATTTTCTTTGACTGATGTATCTATTTGAGCTACTGAGTCGTCCACTTCAGAGATTCTTTCTTCCATCTCTTGGATTCTGTTGGTTATGCTTGTAATTGTAGTTTCAGTTCTTTTCTTCAGATTTTGTATTTCTACCTTTGCCTCTTTTTGTGCCTTTTTTATTGCTTCTATTTCATTTTTTCATTCCTGGAATGTTTCTTTCAGTTTTTGGTTTACCTTTTCTTGGTTTTCTTTCAAGGATTTGTTCATCTCTTCCAATTTTTTGTTTGTATTTTCTTCTATTTCTTTAAGGGAATTTTTTTATATCTTCTTTGAAGGCTTCAGTAATCTTCCTGAAGTCATTTTTGGTATGGTTTCCTTCTGTTTCCTCTTCATTGCTCTGTTCAGGTCTTGTAATTGTACAACTACCAGTTTCTTCTGGTGTTGCCTTGTTGTGCCTTATATTGTTATATGTATTTTTGCACTGATGTCTACCCATGGCTTCAGTTGTTCATTATTAGGCAGCTCCTAGTCAGTTGTGGCAAGAGGTCTTGGGTGTTTCCTGTCTCCTCTGAGCAAGGAGTCTGCTAGATTTTTTATTCTGCTGTGGACTGGGGTCTTACTTTCAAATCCTCAATCCTTCTCTGATGATGTAGTTTGTCCTGGAGGTGTGGCCTGGCTGTGCAAGGTCCTCTCTTTTAGGTGTGGCTGGTGGAGTCTCTCATAGACAATACCTAGCTCCTGTCTGCTAGGGAGAGCTGAGATCAGACTTTAGGGATTGACTCCAGTCCTGGTGAGGGACTATCTGGATGGGAAGTCTAGTGGCTGGATCTGCTCACCCCTGAATGTGGTCTGAATTTCAAAGAGATCATTGTTTTCAAAATTATGAAAAGAATTATGCAGTTAGGCTACAACACATGTCTATTAGCATACTCTTCATTTGCCTTTGCAAAATGAATTTAATAACTAGAAATAACTAGTTATATATCTGTTCATTTTGATTATAAATAAATGGAGAAGGGTTTAGTATAGCAACATTGCAAGTTATGTTAACATTTTGCAAAAGGTGGCTCAATGTTATGATTCATGGGCCCTGTTCTTCATAGAATTGTGGGTAATAAAATCATTCTACTGATTCTTTGTTTACATTTCATGGGCTACCAATTAGGATTTCCATGTTTGTGCTTTATCTGCAAAATTAAATTTTCCTAAAGTCCATTCAAAATAATATCAGATGAGAAATTTAAACCATATTGTAGGTTCTGAACTTTATCTGGCCTCTTCATTTTGTTGTTTGTCTCTACATTGTAGTTACTACATTATTTTGTCCTAAATTCATTTTCACTGCGTTTAGTACAGAGAAGAACAAAATCCTTCTCCTATAGTCTTTCTTTTTTTCTTGTCAGTTGTCTGATAGGTTTTTCTTGTTCTGCATTGTCTTGATGGAGTTTTAATATTTACTATTTCTGTCATGCATTGTCTGAATCTTTTGTCCTTGTTCACAGTTGGAGCATTTAGAAGGCTGGTCATATGTATTGGTTCCTTCATAACTTGGCCTCATGTGCATTTTAAATCTAACTTTGCTATGATCATTCAATCTGAGATATTCCCAAAGTGAAGCTTATTTAACATGCTTGGCATTCATTCAGGGACTAATTCCAGGATTCACTGGAGTCATGTTGGCTGCTCAGCAGACTGTAGATCAGAGCAATGCTCTACCCTGTCCCAGAGGAAGCATAGAGTTGCTGTGTTTCCCAGTGCTGCCAAAGCGAGACCTCTAATAATATACTACTAATGGAAATTCTCTTGCAAGGCCTATTTTTAGCATGAATCTTGGGATATAACCTGCCTATCTGGTGCTCAGATCTTGTTTGGAATTCCAACAAGGAAGCCAGTCCTGTGCTCCTTTGTCTTTATAACCATCTGTTGTTTTGGCTGTCCTGAATCTTTTATTTCTATTTCATTACTCTTTATTTTTTCAGAATCACTGGTACCATACTAAAAATTTCTGAAGCTCTTTGAATTTTAGAATGATCACCATTTAAAATTCAACAGGTATATAATGGGGCAAAACTATAAAACATAGTTCAAATTTTTTCTTCAAGAATTCTAACATTTAGTATTTACACATAAGCTTTGATTCATAGCTTAAAATTTTATCTTCTAATATATTCAGGCAACATTGTACTTTTTAATTTTTATTATTTGTAAATATCCTTGATACTCTTCACTCAAAGCAAGCAATTAATTCTAGTTTTTATTTTAAATGCATTGTGTAATCATCTTGATCTAATACTACATATGAATGAGGTAACACGTCTCAAAGAAAAGTTTTAGATACATGAGAGAGTTTAAAAGGAGGAAAGTGAGGAGGTAAATGATATGATCTCAAGATTATTTTTAAAGATATCACATTTTAGGCAAAAATATTACATAAAATTTTCTTCCCAATTATTTGTTATAGTTGTATTCTATGAAATATATATATATACATATATATACATGATAGTTCTTTACAGTGCTTAAAAATTATAAATTATGAGATAACTGTAATGAAAAGTTTCTGGCCCAGCCTTTTCAGCCTATCCCTGGGGTCCAGACCAGCAGAAACACAAAGAAGCACACAGGCACTTGTATTAATTTTATGCTGATCAGCCTACAGCTCTGGCATATTGCTAGCTACCTCTTGCTCTTAAGCTAACCCATTATTTTTATCTTCGTTAAACATGTATCTAGGTACCTTTTGTTAGAGCAGCATAGTTGTCTTCTCTATTTCTTGGCTTCTCCTGGTGTCTCCTTGGCATCTCTCTGCCATCTCTACTCTGCTATTTCTGTTTCCAGAGTTTTCTTTATCTGGTAGTTCTTTCCATACTTCCTGTCTGCCTTCAGCCAATCAGTGTTTTGTTAAACCAGTAGGCAAGACAATTATTTATAATGTAATATAATTCTACTACACGTGACTAAATTCAAATTTAATTTTAAAATATCTACTTGATGAACTGGGATTAATACATAAATGCTTCTTACACATATAGTCAATGAAGGTGAAGATATGAACATAGTAATTAATTTATTCTTTAATGTCAGCATTATTTTGATAAGAACATCAAATTTTACAAATAATTTACCAAATATCAAATCTAAGAATAAATATCCACTAACATATAAAAATACAATACATCATACTCAAATAGACTTTATGTGAAGAAAGGGATTAGTTTAGATAATATATTTAGGAATATAATTAGATAAATTAAAATCATATGATAATTACAAGAATGCATGAAGAACATTTGAAAAAAAAACCTTTTTTCTTCACACAAAATGAGAAGAGAACACCAAGACATAGAAATGTTATGGATAATATGTTAAAGTTTATTAAATTCTTTTTTATTTCTAAAATTTTTTATAGTTTTTTGAAAATCAATATCAAACATTATATAAAAAAGCAAAACATTCAGAATAGATAACAAAAAAAACATACAGTAATAAAACTTCTCTTTTTTCTAAAATACATATAAAAAATAAAATCTAGGGGGCTGGAGAGATGGCTCAGCGGTTGAGAGCACCGTCTGCTCTTCCAGAGGACCTGGGTTCGATTCCCAGCACACACATGGCAGCTCACAACTGTCTGTAGTTCCATTTCCCAGTTCCAGGCAGGCACCAAGGCAAATAAATAAATAAAGTTTTAGAAAAAAAAAAGAAAAAAAAAATAAAATAAAATCTAAAGATCCTCAATCCAGGTTAGGCTCAGCTACAGATAAAGAAAGCACAGCAGGTCACAGCTAATGCCCATGGGGATGCACTATGGCTATACAAATTTCTGCTAAGCAATCCTTCTACTCACAAACCAGAAATTTTGTGTTGTGTATGTGTGTGTTTTAAATCACTTCATTCACCCATCCTTTTTCAATGAAAAAAAGAATGTTTTTACTTAAAATCCACTAATCAGTAAGTATATCTATTGCTTATCTTTCTGGGCTTGTGAGACCTTGCTCAGGATATTCTCCAAATCCACACATTGCCTGCAAATTTTAGTATATCATTTTTCTTACTACTGAATAGTACTCCATTGTGTAGATTTACCACAGTTTGTTAATTTATTACTCAGTTGAGGGGCATCTAGGTTGTTTCCAGGTTTTTGATAATGTGAATAATGCTGCTAGGAATTATTAAATTTTAACACCCAATATTTCATGTCATTATAAAAAGTAAATATTATCCTTTAAAAAGTTTAGGCATTGATTTGAATAAATAATAACACAATAATGCTTTATATCACAAAAAATAAGAAATATAAGAACAAAATTTTAAATACACCTCAGATGTGGAACATCTACATACAAGCAGTGTAAAGTGAGTGACAGGGAGGGGCAGAAGGGGAAAGAGAGTCTGAACAAGGGGATATGTGGATAAAAAATGACTTTATTCAGAAAGAAAGAAAGAAAGAAAGAAAGAAAGAAAGAAAGAAAGAAAGAAAGAAAGAAGAAAAAATATCTGGAGAAAACTCTCTCTGTTTTGAAACTTTATTACAAATTGGGCATCTGTCTCCCACAGGACTCAGGAGTGCTACTTCTACCTGCTTTACTCAAAGGAACAGAAAAAAATGCACAACTAAATTTTGTATATAAATGTTCTCAGCATCATTATTTGTAAAAGGTATCAAAGGCAAGGGACCACATACTAATTAATATGGAAATGGAAAGCAAATTATTGTTTGCACAGAAAATGAGAACAACTCATGAAACTGATGAACTAACTATGAGAATATCACAAAGAACACTTGGTAATTTTCAAATAAGTTATTACTTTGCATTACTTTGAATTATTTTTTATTTTTTAACATGGCCATGTGTATTTGTTTTTTTTTTTACTATTATTATGAACAAAGAAGTCACACTTTCTATCCTTGTATATCCTTATTCAAGGTCCCTTGCCCCTCCCAACACATCAGGTCATTCTCTTCTCCACAACTCCCCATCCCCTCCCTGGGCAGGCAGCAGGCATTCCCAAGGTCCCACTGCCCCACTATTGCTCAGTTCAGCCTCCACTCCTGGAAGATCTAGTTTTCTCCCCACAACCTCAAGACTGATTCAGGTGTTCCTCTAGGGGTAGTGGGATCCAAGGAGTCAGTCCAAGGTGTTTCTAACCTGCTCAGTGGTTGTGGTTTGCAGCTAGGGCATGCTTTGCCTTTTTCTTGTTTTTTTGTTTAGAGACCACTAATTAGTAAGTACATCCCCTGCTTATCTTTCTGGGTTTGTGATACCTCGCTCAGGAGGATATTCTCCAAATCCATCCATTTGCCTGCAAATTTTAGGATATCATTATTTCTTATTGCTGAGTAGTACTCCATTGTGTAGATGTACCACAATTTGTTAATCCATTCTTCAGTTGAGGGGCATCTAGGTTGTTTCAAGATTCTTGCTATTACAAATAATGCTGCTATAGACATAGTTGAGCTAATGCCTTTGGAGTGTGACTGTGCATCTTCAGGGTATACACCCAGAAGTGATGTTGCTGGGTCCTTGTGGAGATTGATTCTCAATTTTCTGAGAAATCGCCATACTGCTAGCTAATGGGAGAGAAACAGAAACTCATAAACTAAAATGGTTAAGCTAAAATGGCTTAACTAAAGCTTATGCAGGCTTTTGCTTCCAGCAATATGATAATCGGGAAAGACCAGTTTAGGCTCCCTCTACACAACTGCTCCAAAATAGCTAGGCTCACCCTGTACGTTCTTGGGTATTCCCTGTATCAGAATTCTCTCTAATCCTACAGTGGCTATCTCTTTCTCATGTTGTCTTCTCACCTATATTTGCTACCTGACCCCCGACACACTTGTATAATCACAATATTCTCAGTAGAAATTCTCTATTTCCCCTTGTCAGGGGGGATTTATACATATCTTTCTTAATTTTTCTATTACATAGCTAATAGGGGTGGTCTGAATTATAGCCTGGTTATCCTTGGTATTACATCTAAAATCCAGTTATGAATGAGTACATACCATGTCTATTTTTCTGGGCCTGTGTTACCTCACTCAAGATAACATTCTCCAGATCCATTCATTTGCCTGCAAATTTCAGGATATCATTTTTTCCTACTGAGTAGTATTCCATTGTGTGAATGTACCACAATTTTGTATCCATTCTTTAGTTGAGGAGCATCTAGGTTGTTTTATTGGCACTCTCATATTTTTTGAATCCTGAGAGAAAACCTTGTTGGGGCTGGTACCCCAAGGTTTTTGTTACTCATTCTATATGAAAATAATAAAATCATAAAATTAACAAGTAAATGGAAGGAGCTAGGTAAAGTCATCCTAAGTGAGGTAACCTAGACCAGAAAGACAAACATGATGTATATTCAATTATTATATATTATATTCTAAATATAAATTTAAAGAATATAAATATAATTTATATAATAGTAATATTATATATTAGTTTATATTATCTATTTTGTCAGGGATAACCAAGCTACAATCCCTGGAACCACAGAGGTTAGATATAACATTTACCACTATGGAGAACGGATACAACTCATTAGGAAAAGGAACTAAAATAGGTAGTTATTAATGGATAGAATGGGATGATCAAGTGGTGAAAAGCTGGAAAGACAGAGATATGATGTAGAAAAGGGTACAAGGGCAGTACTGAGAGGGATAAAGAAGAAAATATAATATGGTGAGAGGCAGCTAAATTTAAGGACACCTTGAGAGGAAGTATGAAAACTTAATGCAGTAAAATCTTCATAAAAAGTATACATATATGAAGAATATCTAACTAAAATTGATAAATAATAGTGAGGCAGACATCAAAAATGGCCATCTCTTGTCAACAAATGATGGGTCCAGGTCCAAGATTGAATTGTTAATTAAATTTTTGTCCAAAGAGTTATCAAACAGTTTCAAAGCCTATAGCATGCTCTTCTGAAACTTCTCACAGCAAGATCCCGTTACTGAAGACTATACCTACAGAATCATTGAATATTGAAAAGTCAAGATGGTGCCTATCTGGAGCCCTCACTCCTATGTTCTAGTGTATTTGGTTCAGGAAGGTAGTCTGCACATCAGTCCAATCACAAACCCTTGGATCAGCAATGGTGTTCTGTCTACAAGATATGCTAGGGCAAGCGTAGCACAAAGCCGCTTGGAGTAAACTACCAATATGTGATTTGATTTAAGGTCCACTTCATAAAATAGAATTTATATGTGACACAGTTTGAGTGACTAAGATTCCGGGTTAGACAAATCAGGGACTTAGGGTAAAACCTAATATTTTAAAAAATATCTTAGCTATAAAATGACTTCTAGTGGCATTTTGCTATACTTGTAGATCAGTATGTTGCTCAACCATAATCAGAGAAGCTTTACCCTGCTGTAGATGGGAGCAAATGCAGAGAGACCTGAAGCTAAAACATTATACAGAGAATAAGAGACCCTGGGACAGTCGTCCCTAAATGCATATCTTTATCAAATCCCTCTCTTCGGGGCTCAAGGAACCCAGCAGAAGGGGGGTCAGAAAAGGTTTAAAAAGTCAGAAGGAATGGAGAACAAAACAAAAACAAGTGCTTGTAAATCAGCATGATCAAAGCTCGTATGAACAGTCTGAGGAAGCATTCCCTGGGCCTGTCCAGGTATGTACCATGTTGTTCTATTGTGTATTATAGTTTTCATTTTTGTGATTTTATGGAATAAGTATACTACTGTTTAAAAGAGTGGGTTTTTATTTCTTTTGCCTTCTTTTGGACTCTTTTTTTCTGGTTGAATGTTTTGTCCAACTTTTATGTGTTAATTTTTTGTTTTATTATATTAAATTACATTTTATTTTATTTTACATTGTCCTTTAGTTCCCTGCTTGTTTTGTAGTGAGAGATAAAATAAGGTAGACTAGGTGACAAGGGAGATTGAGAGGAATGTAGGTAAAGGAAACTTTAATTAGGATATATTATGTGAGAAAAAGAAGTCTATTTTTAATAAAATCAAAATGAAAGTGATAGAGATTCCAACTTCCCACCAGGGATTGATGGAGAGAAGCTGTTTCTAAAGAATTTTGTCAATGAAATGGCTTCAAAGGTAAAGTTTAACAGCTTAGAAGAACAAAGTCTCCTGTGAGACATGAGCACTGAAGAAAGAAATTTTTAAAACAATAAATATTATGTAAAGGTTGAATAGCCAGAAAATAATATAAATGAAATAAGACACACTTTTTTCAGATTTGAGAGATTGTTTCTTGTATGTCAATTTTTAAAAAGATTATTTCCCAGTGTATATTTTAAGTATTACTAATATATATTTATATATATATATGTATAGATATAATTTTCATGTAATATGTGGAGTAAAGTTCTTATATTTAAAATAGAATAATACATTCATTTATCATGTAAAAATAAAAAAGTGCTTTTTAAATCAGTGCTCATACTATCCAATATGCAAACTATATTGTATTTGTTATTTATTTATTCTTGAATGTAATTTTTATCAAAAATGGTAAAAAGCTGACTTATTATTTGATATAGATACTATTATACATCTAAATTAACTTCTAAATTAATGGGTATTGTATTTTCATATTGTTTTCTTCATGCAGTTCTGATATTGTTTTCCTCACACTGTTTGGAACAAAGTTCTCTTCTTTAAAATTTTCTCCATATTTAAAACCCATATGGATAAATATACAATGAAACTCTTCAGTATAAGGCTTGGAGAGTATCTCAGAAGAAGGGATTAGAACATTTATAAAAACCAGAGAACCAATATGCCTGCTGGTAGGTAGTTTCTTCTACTTATGACAGGATCACTGTACTCCTGTAAATTTTTTTTGGCTTGATAATTTTTTTAATTTTCTTTTTTTATTATTATGAACAAAGAAGTCACACTTTCTATCCTTGTATATCCTTATTCAAAGTCCCTTCCCACTCCCAACACATCAGGTCATTCTCTCTTCTCCACAACTCCCCATCTCCTCCCTGGGCAGGCAGCAAGCAGTCCCATGGTCCCACTTTCCCAATATTGCTTAGTTCAGCCTCCACTCTTGGCAGATCCAGTTTTCTCCCCACAACCTCAAGACTGAGTCAGGTGTTCCTCTAGAGGGAGTGGGATCCAAGGAGGTAGTCCAAGGTGTTTCTGATCCCAAGTTATTCAGTGATTGTGGTTTGAAGCTTGGGCATGCTTTGCTTTTTTCTTGTTTGTTTGTTTGTTTGTTTGTTTGTTCACAGTCCACTAATGAGTAAGTACATCCCCTGCTTATCTTTCTGGGTTTGTGATACCTCGCTCAGGAGGATATACTCCAAATCCATACATTTGCCTGCAAATTTTAGGATATCATGTTTTTTTTACTGATGAGTAGTACTCCATTGTGTAGATGTACCACAGTTTGTTAATCCATTCTTCAGTTGAGGGACATCTAGGTTGTTTCCAGGTTCTTGCTATTACAAATAATGCTGCTAAGAACATAGTTGAGCTAATGCTTTTGGAGGATGACTGTGCATCTTTAGGGTATACACCCAGAAGTTGTATTACAGTGGTGGTCCTAGGGGAGATTGATTCTCAATTACCTGAGAAACCGCCATACTGTGTTCCAAAGTGGCTGAACAAGCTTACACTCCCACCAGCAATGGAGGAGTGTTCCCTATGTTCTGCATCCTCTCCAGCATAGGCTGTCCTCTGTCTCTTTTATCTTAGCCAATGCAACATGTATCGGGTGGTATCTCAATGTTGTTTTGATTTGCATTTCTCTGATGGCTAAAAATGATGAGCACTTTTTCAGGTGCCTTTCAGCCATTCGTAATTCTTCTGCTGATCTGAACCCCATTTTTTGATTGGGTTATTCAAGGTTTTGGGCTCTAGATTCTTGAGTTCTTTATATATCTTAGAGATCAGTCCTCTATTACTAGTAGGATTGATGAAAATCTTTTCCCATTCTGTAGGCTGTCATTTTGTTGTTTTGTCCTATTGACAGGGTCCTTGTCTTTACAGAAGTTTCTTAGCTTTAGGATATCCCACTTATTGATTGTTGATTTTAGTGTCTGTGCCCCTGGTGTTATATTTATGAAGTGGTCTCCTGTGCCAATTAGTAGAAGTGCATTTCCCACTTTCTTTTCTATCAAGTTTAGAGTGGCTGGATTTATGTTGAGGTCTTTGATATGATTGTATACATAAGTGACCCACAAAATTCTTCCAAGGAACTGCTATTGCTGATAAACACCTTCAGCAATGTAGGAGGATACAAGATTAGTTCAAAGAAATCAGTAGCCCTTCTATACACTAAAGATAGAAGAGCTGAAAAAGAAATAAGGGAAATATTACCCTTCATAATAGCTGCAAATAGTATTAAATTCCTTGGAATAACTATAACCAAAGAAGTAACAGATCTATTTGACAAAAATTGTAAATCACTAAAGAAAGGAATTGAAGAGGATATCAGAAAATGGAAAGGTCTCACATGTTCCTGGATTGGTAGGATCAACATAGTAAAAATGGTAATTCTACCAAAGGCAATCTACAGATTCAATGCACTGCCCATCAAAATCTCAATACAATATTTTTCAGACCTTGAAAGAATAATACTCAATTTCATTTGGAAAGCCAGGATTGCCAAAACAATTTTACTCAACAAAAGAATCACAGAAGCTATCACCATCCCTGACTTCAAGTTATACTATAGAGCTACAGTAATCAAAACAGCCTGGTACTGGCATAAAAACAGATTTGTACTCATGTAATCTTAACAATATGATTCATCAAACAAGTCTAGCATAATGGTAATACCAGTCAACATCCCAATGTAGATGAGAAATTTCAGAAGGTCCCATAGCTAGATAAGTTCAGCAAACAATTAATTGCTGTACAAAGGGGAAGATTCTGTTTTCTCTGGAGAAGAGCCCCTTAATAAGTCATTCAGTCTTTAACAGGTAGCCCCTACATACATGTGCATATTAACAACCTCAAAATGGACTAAGCAGATTGTGTGTGTGCCTGTGTAATAATCATAAAATTAATGAAGAGGGCCATGAATTTGAATGGAATACAAGAGCAAAGAAAGAGCTAGAGAAAGAGAGAGTTGAAATGATTAGAATACAGTCTCATGTGCAACATTCCTCCCAAGAGACAAAAGAAATAAAAAGAACAATATAAATCTTAGAGACATTTTCATCTATATCTTCTTTAAGACTACAGAAAGAAGGATGTGTTTATCTCTACAAAGGCCTCTAGATTTGCGGAATAGTACATCATTGTGGATAAACTCCAGCTTGTTCATTAGCAATTAAATATGTTCCAAACCACGAATTCAGCACTGATTTGTATAGGGGGACAATGTGAAAATCAGATGCTTGTCATAGCATACTTCAAATTAGAAAACATTGAAAACAGCAATAATTACAGTTCAACACCTGATATAGTATAATGACACCTCAACTACTCCAGATAAGCTTGTTATTAAATGTTTTTGTCAAATTTTAACAAGATTCTCCATTGAGCTCTACCAAACTTTAGAGATAAGGCTGCATTAGATACATATGTCACAATTATTTTGCCAATGCTTGATAAGATACACATAATAATACTTATTTGGAGAAAGTTTTATCTCACATTTTGAAAACAAATTATACAGCCCTAATAGTCTGCCAAAATAGTCTCAGAACAACTGTACATGAAAAATTGAGAAGCTTATGAGTGTATGTTTGATGCCATTTTTTATGCCTAAGATATGCTTGATTTAGTGTCCTGTCACTTATAACTTCACTTAATTAATATAATTCTGTACTCATAATGCATGAAAGACTAGATGAAGGACTAATGACAGCCTTTCAAGCAGGCTCATTTTGTATCATTTATAAAAGGGGGGATAAAATATTGTTGAGATATCATGAGTGCAACTTCTCTGACATTTCTAGAAGACACATATCAACATTGATTCTTAAACATTACTTGAGCAACTAAAGAACTAATATAATAGAGAAATGAGGAAAGGTAAAGCTTATAAGGTCTAAATGCTTTATTGTCTTCTACTGCTATGATTTTTCTTCCTGCCAAGTCTCTTTGTTACTTTGTGTCATATCTTCAGTGCTGAGTCCTGGGCTCTCTGCAAAGTCTTACAAATACTTTTTCATGTTCTAATTATTTCTCAGACAAGAATCAAAGACTAATTGTTTATCTCTAAGAAAAATGAAAGCAACATATTTAATACTATGTTTTCAAGATGAAAATATTTAATTGCTTCCTCTTGAAGGTCAATTACAAAATAAATAGAAAACCTGCCAATAATAAAAAAAGATAACTTTTAAATCTTTTGGGTACAATATGACTGACATATAAAAAATTCAGTTTTGCATGAAGAACACTGTAAAGCATATTTCTGTGGTGATACATTTCAAATTTAATAAAAGTAGTCTGAAATATCAGATGATAGAGCCACCCACAGAGCCAAGCCATAAAGGTAAATGAGTGGTGTCCCACACCTTTAATTTCATCACTTGCGAGGCAGAGAGCCTCTGGAATAACAGAGTCAGGTGGTGGTGGCACACATCTTAATCCTAGCACTAGGAAGGTTCATCCAGGAATTGAAGTAGCTTGGCAGGGAAACAAAGATAATAATAAGAAAGCAGAAGTACTTTCTCTTTGCTCAGCTAGCTCAGTCCATATAACATGAGACTCTTTATCTCAGGCTCATGAGTTTGTGCTCTGCATTAGGCATAGATATCACATAAATTCTAGTTAGTATATTATATAACATGGAGCCAGATACTGGGGAAAAGCTGAAATATCAGAGAGACAGGGAACAAACAACAGCCAATTCTCACCCAGCCAACTCCTATCTCCAGAAGTCCTCAGACTGACTGGGCACACAGGCAAAGGGGATGAACTTCTGTCTTCTCCATCTTATAATCTTTCTCATCCAGCTACTTCAGTTTCTGGATTAACTTTTCTAGAGGTAGAAACAAAGGTGGGTGCCTTCAGTTTCTGGATTAGCTTTTCTAGAGGTAGAAATAAAGGTGGGTGCCTTCAGTTTCTGGAATAACTTTTCTAGAAGTAGAAATAAAGGTGGGTGCCACCACTGCCTGGCTCTGTTTGGCCTTGAACTAACAGAGATCAAAAGGATCTCTGCTTCTTGAGTGATGGGATTTTCTAATTATTTTCTTTTTTAAATTTTTTTATTATGAATAAAGTCACATTTTCTATTTGTGTATATCCTTATTCAAGGTCCCTTTCCCCTCCTAACCCCTCCAGTCACTCTCTCTTCTCCACATCTCCCCATCTCCTCCCCAGCATAGCACATATTTTCTAAGAAATAATCTAAATGGATAGTGTAGATAATAAATGTAAAAGTCAGTATTTTGATAAGCATCTTTCGTTATGTATAACTGACATGATAAGGATACCTTATTAGAATTTTTAGAAAAAACAAATAAAAGTATCACAATAATTCTCCCTTCACATTCCAATACGCTCATCTGTGCTTAGAGAGAATCTCACAAAGCCTTTAATGGAAGCATGCTATGAGAGTATCTCTGGTATGTTCCAAATATTTGTTCCTCCTATGGTTTAATAAAAAGCTGATTGGCCAGAGTCAGAAAGGAAGTGTGGGCAAGGATACCAGACTAAAAAACTATGGGAAAAGGAAGAGTAGAACAGAGATGCCAGAGAGACCAGTGGAGAAGCAGAAACAGAGGACAACTGTGCTGCTCTGAGAAAAGGTGCCAAGCCACAAGGATGAATAAGGTAAGAATCATGGGTTATTTAAGAGCAAGAACTAGCTAGCAATATGGGAGAGCCATAGACTAATCAGCATAAAATTAATACAAGTATCTGAGCATTTCTGTGGGACTGTAGGACTGTGGGACTGCAAGACTGTGAGATTGTGAGATTGTGGATTTGTGAGTGTGCACCACAGGCTAGATAGGCCAGAAACAATTATTACATAAGCACCTTTATTTTGTGATTCTGTTGGACAAAATAAAGTTGAGTAGATTCTATGGTAAACTATATATTTAAAGTAATAAAATGAGGAAAAGCTAAAACTTGTAAATGATTTTTATATATATAATTTTTAATTATGGTTTTCACTGATTTGAATTTATGCTTTTCAATTATCAACTTTTCTCACATATACAAATGATTGAAAATGTTTTATTTAATTGACATTCACATCTTTCTAGACTTATGTGTATTCCACAGCACACACTACAAATACATGTGTTCATACAGATAATAAATTTTTGATTTTAATGTTCTAATGTTATCTCTTTAAATGTCACCCCACAGTGTACAACACTATAATCCTATCATTATGTTGAACATTTCAATATATGTTGTTTGGTTTTGAGAGGTAACCAAATATATACTTAGTGGTAAAATAGTATATTAAGGTAGATTGTGGATTGAAAAACTTGAGAACTTTATAGTTCTGTGGTTTTTGATTATTTTTATAGTTATTTAATGGCTATTATTGAGTAACTATTTTAAGCCTGGCTTTACAGATTCCTAATGGCTAATTTAACTGAATAGCAAATTCTTGAGATATATAAGATCTGAGTCTGGTTAATTATGGTTTGTAATTCTTTTCACTTGCAAGTTATTTTAAAAAAGTCTTAATTTAAAAAATGGAAAAAGATAAATCATCATATAAATAGAAATACTTCATTTAAATATTTTGCCGTCTATTTTCTTATTTTATTATCTAGACAAACAAAAGAGATAAAATTGTATAATAATTTTGTTCTATCACTGAATTTATATTTATAATATATATTTATTATGATAAAACATAATCTCTCTACCTTGAATGAAAAGTAAATACCTTCTCAAGACTCTTTCTTATTTTTAATTTTTTAGGTATAACTTTCAAGACATTTCTAAAATTGCCAAATATAATTAAAAGTAAAGCAAATGGAATCATTATCAATGTGCAACATTTTTAAGTATCCCTTTTTTTGAACTCTTTCAATTATAAATGGGTAAACAGGGTGTTCTTCAGGTGGGGGTGCAGAATAATAGGAAAAATCATTTTGTCTTAAGGAGTTTATGGCTTATTGTGGGGACCAAGATATAGAAAAGACCTAGAAATGCCACCAAATTCTAGTTTGTCCTCAATATCTAGTTCCTATTAGGAGTGACTATCATGGTAGCCAAAAGAAACTCAGGCTTATTATAGAAAAATTGTTTCTACATACAATCCAAGTCTTCTTAGATCTATCCATCCTTTTACTATGCATGTGATTTGACCCTCATTTTGCTAGCTGTGGACCTTTTAAACAATCTTCTGCCCCAGGGAGACTAGCTTGTGTAGATTTCTCTTGTATATTGCTGTAAATTTTAATTACTTTAAGAACTTCTTGTGATATCTTATGATGTTCCTTTGGATGGATATTGTCTGTTTTTCTAAATAATTTCTCTCCAGCATGTTTGTTGCAAAATAGGGAAAGACATATACAAAGGATTAAAAACTGGCTATTAGTTCATCAGGCTAACTTAGAGTAAGGCTTTTGAAAGTCAACATAACTTCTGGGATTCTTATCCTATCTAATAAAATTAATAAGTGATATTAATATTGTCCTTAAATATCAGTCTTATAGCATATAAGTGTCATCATTAGGAAATTGTTATGTGAATTCAACTAAGTTGTTTGCACAGGTTTTATCCTATTAACTTTGTGACACTCTATTGAATTCATCTTTGTCTATTCACCTTTATTCTCAAATATTTATATTCTTTTAACAAATTCCCTTGACAAACATTCAGTGGAAGAGAAAGAATGAAGCATAAATTAATTAGCTGTTTTAGATAGAGCAATATAAATGATGATTTATGAAAATTACAAATCTAATTATAAAAGAATTTTATCTTTCTGTCAGTGAGATAGTAAATCAAATTTTATCCCTGACTCTGTGTTTGAAAACACTGACAATTGTAGCATTTTATTACCCTGGTAATAAACAATAAACCTTGTTTATATTTAAGGCTATGTTAACTAAAATCACATTGAGTACTTCTATAGATGACACTATGAACATGTCATGTGCACTGCAGTACAACTGTCTCTCAAGGGATAGAGAGCACATACAAATACTTCTCCCTTACATTCTAATCCCAAATCCATGTAAGATTTGGATAACTATTGAAAAGGCATTTCTTAAGAAAAATTCTGTAGTACAATTCAAATATCAAGATGAAAAAGTTGACTCTAAAACCCAACATCTAGTCACAAATTTGAATGAAATTAAGTGATTTTCATTAAGTGGCAGACATTAAATATTGGCATGAATAAAATGATCTTCTTTTTGGAACAGAAGTTCTCCTGTTTTTAAACATATTGATAAATACTGTAACCAGGCAATGAGGTGTTGTAGAAATCCTATTTTTTCTTATAATAGAGACCTAGAGCCAGATATTGAAGTAAAACTGAAAGATCAGAGAAGCAGAGAAAGAAATCACTAAAGAAACTTCTCACCACTACGGACTCCCAGGGTGTAAAGGAAGACCTTGTCTCCACAAATCCCCAGACACAATGTTCTGAGATCTCAGCCAAAGGTGCAAGGGACGTGAAGGGGTAAACTCCTGCTTTATATTCCTTTCTCTACCCAGCCATATCTCTTCCTGTTTCCACTTTTCTAGTGCTGGGATTAAAGTTATGTGTTTCCAAAGTACTAGGAGCATAGCCTAAAATCCCAAGTGCTGAGATTAAAGGTATGTGCCACTACTGCCTGCTCTGTTTCTCTTTTAGACAGGATTAATCCTGTATAGCCCAGTGAGGCCTTGAACTCACAGAGATCTGTCTTTCTCAGCCTCCTCAGTGTTAATTAAAAGTGTGTACCACCACTGACTGGCCTTCTATGGCTAAACTTTTGGCTGGTGCTGCACTCTGATTTTCAGGCAAGCTTTATTTATTTAAAGCATACAATATATCACCACAATGAGATGTTAAGATAAGGCTGTCAAACACATAAAAAGATGATCACCCTATAACGAGGGAACATACATGATATCTATCACATTTCATGAATGTCAAATATATAACAAAAAATAATGACATAACTCTTCAGAGAAATTTCAATAAATTACATCAGAAGGTATCATACAAAGAGACATTTAATTTTAAAAATATTTATTTTAAAATGTGAGTGTGCGTGTGTGTGCATGTGTGTGTGTATGTGTGTATGTGTGTCTGTGACTTGAGGGAAGGTTCCTGACAAGGCAAGAAAAGGATGATAGATTATCTGGGGATGTGTTTACATGTTATGAATGAACAAGATAAAAATGCCAACTTAACTCATGTCATCCACAAAAGCAGAATGCTGATCGTTGATCCTTCTCCCAAACCTCAGAATGGTGTGCATAAAAAATGAACTATAATCTAATAAATAAGTGAAACAATTAAATATAAAAATTAAATCTTTAAATTATTATGGAAGAAATATATGAATGCAATAATTCATGGTTAAAAATTCAACATGCAAATGAGATGGAGATGTACAAGTGGTATGGAGGGCAGAATAAACATATATAATATAAGTTTAATTGGTTGTCTAAAGTGAGAATAAGACAGATGGACTAAAGAAAATTGATTATAAATTCCCCGAATGTAACAGAGGTAGGCAAATAATGAAAATAGTTTAAACTTGCATTTAATATTCAAAAAAGCAGTAATTTGGGCCCTAATGCATTCAGATGACAAGATAAATCAGCCTAAAAACAGACCTAGAGATAACTTAGACAATATTATAGAGACATTGAGAGTATTATGAAAAAAGTAGATTTACCTTAAATGCTTTATCTGCCAAAATGCTTCCTAAATGTGTAAATAAGATGTAATTTTTTGGCAGTGCACAGTTTGCCCAGAACACTGTTGGTGTAATAGCAGTGGGTGAATAGCCGAGTCCCTGGGTGCAAGGCTGAGAGGTGAGAGGTCAAGAGGTGATGACTGGCATCATAGCACTGCAACCTCACCAGAGCACTTGACCCTCTGAACACACAGTTGATTAAGAGCTCTCAGACCAAAACCCACTAAGAGCTGAACAAGACTAACCAAGAATGAATTGAGGAAACACTGGGCAGATAGTAGTGCAAGAATGCATACGACAATACAAAGGTGAACAAGACACCACAAAACCTGTTGTGGTTCTATAACTTCAAGACCTGAACATAACAATGGAGAGGGAATAGAAGGAAATGACCTTAAAAACAGCTTTATGAAACTAATAGAAGCCTTAAAGGAAGATTAAAAAAAAAAATCCCTTAAAAAATTAGAAGAAAATACAAACATAAAATTATAAGAGACGAACAAAATCCTGAAAGAAAAAGAAAGCAAACAGGTAAAAGAAATTCAACACCATACAAGAGATGGAAGAGAGACTCTTTGGGGTGGTAGACTCAATAATGGCAATAGATACATCAGTTAAAAAAAAAAAAGAAAAACACTAAAACCAAAAAAGTCGTAACACAAAATATCCAGGATACTTGGGACACCATGGAAAGACCAACCTGAGAATAAATGGAATCGAAGAAGGAGAAGAATACGAGCTCAAAGGCACAGAAAATTTATTCAACAATGTTATAGAAGAAAACTTCACCAACATAAAGAAGGAAATGCCTTTAAAGATATAAGAAGCCTACAGACCACCAAATAGAATAGATCCACATAAAAAGTCTGCCTGACATATAATAATCAAGTTACTAAACCTACAGAACAAAGAAAAAATACTAAGAGCTGCAAAGGAAAAAGACCAAATCACCTATAAAGGCAGACTCATCAGGACAACACACGACTATTCAGTGGAAACAATGAAAGCAAGGTCATGGTCAGACATTATACAGACACTAAAAGTACATGAATGCCAACCTAAGCTACTCTTCCAAACAAAACTATTAACCAACATAGATGGAGTAAACAAGATATTTCAGGTCATAACCAGATTTAAACAATACCTAAACACAAATTTGTCTCAACAAAAAGTCCTAGAGGGAAATCACCAACCTAAGGAAACCAGAAATAGCCATGTAACCACAAACAATTAATAAGCCCACAGAAGAACCCCTTCAAAAAAGGAAATACAAGCTACTACCAAAGATGCCAGTAAATATCGATCATTGGTCATTAATATCCCTTAATATCAATGGACTCAATTAACCTATGAAAAGACATACCATAACAGGATGGATACAAAAATAAAAACCATCCTTCTGCTGCATCCAAGAAATGTACCTCAACTTTAAAGACAGACACAGACTCAGAGTACAGGGTTGGGAAAAGACTTTCCAACCAAATGGCCCTAAGAAACAAGCTGGTGTAGCCATTCTAATATCTACCAAAATAGACTTTAAACTATAATCAATAAAAAGAGACCAGAAAGGTCACTACTTATTCATCTCAGGAAAAATTCAGCAAGATGAAATCTCAATCCTGAATATCCATGTCCCTAACACAAGGGTACATACATATGTAAAAGAAATACTTCTAACACTTAAACCTCATATCAAACCTGACAAACTAATAGTGTGAGACTTCAAACCCAACTTTCACCCTTGGATAAGTCAACCAGACAGAAACTCAACAGAGAAACAAGGAATCTAGCAGAAGTTATGACTCAAATGGACTTAGTAGATATATACTTAACCCTCCACCCAAACAAAAAGGAGTATACACATTTCTCAGCATCCCATGGAACTCTCTCTAAAAGTGACCACATACTAGGTCATAAAGCAAATGTCAACAGGTACCAAAAACTGGGTATAACTCCTTGTACCATTTCAGATCACAAGGACTTAAAGTTAGAGTTCAGCAACATCAAGAATCACAGAAAGTCTACAACTCATGGAAACTAAACATCATTCAACTGAACCACATGTGGGTCAAGAAAGAAATTAAGAAAGAAATCAAAGACTTCCTAGAATTTAACAGAAATGAATCCACGACATACCCAAACTTAAGGGATACAATAAAAGAAAGCAGCCTTAAGAAACTCATGGTAATAAATGCCTACATGAAAAGACTAGAAATTTCCACAGAAGAGAACTATCACCAAAGCTAAAAGCTCTAGAACAAGTAGAAGCAAACTCAACTAAAAGGAGTAGATGACAGGAAATAATCAAACTTAGAGCTGACCTCCAAGAAATCCAGAGAATTATCAGGTGATACCTTGAAAATATATACTCCACCAAAATGGAAAACCTAGAAGAAATGGACAGCTTTCTGAACAGGTACAACTTACCAAAATTAAATCAAGACTAAATTAAAAGCCTGAACAGTCCTATAAAACCAAAGAAAATTGAAGCTGCCTTTTAAAGTCTCCAAAAAAAAAAAAAAAAAAAAAAAAAAAAGCCCAGGACCGAATTGTCAGTGCAGAGTTCTCCCAGACATTCAAAGAAGAGCTAACACCAATACTGCTCAAATTGTTCCATACAGTAAAAAGTGAAGAAATATTGCCAAACATTTTTATGAGGACACAATAACCCTGATATGCAAGCCACTCAAAGATGTAAAAAAGGAAGAGAATTACAGACAAAATTTTCTCATGAACATTGATACAAAAATTCTCAACAAAATTCTGGCAAACAAAATCCAATAACATATAAAAAAAAGTTATTCATCACAATCAAGTAGGCTTCATCCCAGAAATTCAGGGATGGTTCAACATATGAAAAAATGTTTTAGCTAAAGCAATAAAAGAACGAAAGGAGATTAAGGGGATACAAATTGGAAAACAAGAAGTAAAACTATCTCTATTTGCAGATGATGTGATTGTATACATAAATGATCCACAAAATTCCACCAGGGAACTTCTATAGCTGGTAACACCTTCAGCAATATAGCAGGATATAAGATTAATTCAAAGAAATCAATAGTCCTATATACTAAAGATAAAAGTTCTGAAAAAGAAATAAGGGAAACATCACCATTTATAAAGATACAAATATCATTAAAAACCTCAGTGTAAGTATAACCAAACAAGTATCAGAACTGTTTGACAAAAATTTTAAATCTCTGAAGAGAGAAATTGAAGATGATATAAGAAAATGGAAAGATCTGCCATGTTCCTGGATAGGTAGAATCAACATAGTGAAAATGGCACTCTAACCAAAAGCAATCTACAAATTCAATGCAATTCCTGGATGCTGTCTGCAGAGCACTCTGTAGCAGGCAGAGATAAACTCTGCCTGCCACAGTTTCCCCAGACACTGCTGAGGGAATTTGCAGGGCTACCCACCTCCAACTGAGCAAACAGATAAGGACTGGGGACCCTGAAGGACAGACTCAGACCCAGCCTAGAGGTGAGGAGGGTCAGCACGCCCGAGGGCCTGTATCCCTGCCAGGGAGAGTTGAGCTCCCATAGGTTCTGGTTCTGTTGACCATGTGCTGTATGCAGAGCGTGTCCCAGAGCACTCTGGAGCAGGCAGAGATAAACTCTGAGTGCCATGGTCTGCCCAGCTGCTGCTGAGGGAGTTTGGATGGCCGCCTCCCCGCTTCCAATTGGTGAAACAGAGAAAGATTGAAGACTTGAAATTCAGTCCCCCGCACAGTGCAGAAGTAGTGATTGAGCAGACCTTTTCCTCAGAGGTGACAGGAGGCACACAAGCCCAAGTACCACAAGTGACCCGGAGTCACCTAATCGTGAACCACTAAAGCCATGGGCAGACGCCAGTGCAAAAACTTACATAATAATATAAAGAACAACAAGGCAACTCCAGAAGAAAGTGGTGATCCTACAAATACAAGACGTGAACTGAGCAATGAAGAGGAAACAGGAGGAAGTAACACCAAAAATTCCTTTTTGATGATCATCAAAGCTCTCAAAGAAGACATGAAAAATAGCCTTAAAGAAATAGAAGAAAATACAAACAAAAAATTGGAAGAGATGAACAAATCTATGAAAGAAATATGCCAGGAACTAAAAGCTGAAATAGAAGCAATAAAAAAGGCACAAAACGAGGCAAAGATGGAAATAGAAAATCTGAAGAAAAAAGCTGGAACCACAGATACAAGCATAATTTTTTACAAAACTTTAAAGAACAATATTCAATTTAATTTGAATAACAAGGAAGCCAAAACTGTCAAAACAATTTTGCTCAACAAAATAACTTCAGGAGGCATCAAATTATACTATAGAGCTACAGTAATAAAAACAGCCTGGTACTCCTATAAAAACAGACTTATGGATCAATGGAATCAAATTGAAGACCCCGACATTTACCCACACACCTATGTAAACTTGTTTTTTGACAAATTCTCCAAAAATATACAAGGGAAGAAAGATAGTATCTTCAGCAAATGGTGTTGGCATAACTGGATGGTAGCATGTAGAAAAAAATAGAAATAGATTCAAACCTATAACCTTGCACAAAACTCAAATCCAAGTGAATCAAAGACCTCAACATAAACGCAGCTACACCGAACTTGATAGAAAAGATAGTGGGAAATACCTGCCAACACATTGGCACAGGTGACCACTTCCTAAATATAACTCCAGTGGCACAGACACTAAGAACAAAAATCAATAATTGTGACCTCCTGAAACTGAGAAGCTTCTGTAAGGCCAAGGATACAATCAATAAGACATAACTACAGCCTACAGATTGGGAAAATATTTTCACCAACCTTAGAAGTGATAGAAGATTGAGCTATAAAATATGTAGAGAACTCAAGAAACTAGAGCCCCAAACCCTTAATAACCCATTTAGAAAATGGAGTTAAAAACTAAATTGGGTATTCTCAGCAGAAGAATTACAAACAGCTGAAAGACACTTGTGAAAATGCTCAACATCTTTAGCCATCAGAGAAATGCAAATCAAACAACTTTGAGATTAAAAACACAGATGACAGCCTATGCTGAAGAGGATGTGGAATAAGGGGAACATTCCTCCATTTTTGGTGGAAGTGTAAGCTTGTTTAGCCACTCTGGAATGCAGTATGGTGGTTTCTCAGAAAACTAGGAATCTATCTCCCCAAGGATCCAGCAATACCAAACTTGGGCGAATATCTTAAAGATTCACATTTTCACTCCAAAGGAATTAGCTCAACTAGGTTCGTAGAAGCATTATTCATAATAGCAAATAATGAATATATAAATAAAATTTTCAAATAGATGTAATTTTTAATACTAAAATGGTGTTCAAAATGAAGCATGACAATAACTGGTAAAATTTTACATAAATGAAAATGTACTTGTTCTGCTAAACTGTACAATTTGTTTCAAAATCACAAATTCCTATTGTGCATAAATTTTCATATAGGAACTCACCTACCAATGTACATATTCATTTGCTTAGCAATTTTACATCCTCTCAAAATATAAAGACAACAAAAAGTATAAGACTATCATTAATTTAAAAAATTGGAAAATATACTAATAAGAGGTCATTAGAGATTAGTTAATTAAATGTAAAGTGTTCCAAGATACTATGACATTAGTGAATCTAATTGAACTACAAAGCATAAAACAAGACAGATTGGTGAAATATTCTATTGAAAGAGAAATACAAGGACCAGAATCCTATGTACAATTAAATACTTTATAAAGATGTAACAAATTCATTTCTAAAATACACTTTATATTTAAATATTGATCCGCAAAAGATAAAGACAATAACAAAAGTAAAAGAAATCTAAATATAAAACAGAGAACTTTTGCCTTTTCTGGAGCAAGAACAAAGAAATAGCATAGAAGTGGATGAGGAAGAAAGGTCATCCTATAGGTAGCTTAATTTTCCTAGAATGATCATTAGGTTTACATTTGTTTATCCAGTTCTTAACTAAAGTAACAGAACTGAAATATAGCAGGGTATACTTGTGGAAATAATTCTATAAATATTTAACTTGATTCCTTACAATTTTTTAACCTTTGAAAAAAATACTTTGGTATGATTTGGATGAACCTAGTTTTTTAGTGAGTTCAATTGCTTGTTTCCTTTCTTTGGCTTTCTTGAAGTCCTTAATGTTTACTGCAGGGGTTTTATTTGGTGTCACATTGTTTCCTGCTGCTCTATCACACATTCTATGGGCAAGCCAAGAAAGTGGTAACTATTTGTATAGCCTATACAGCCCTCAAATCCATCCAAGTTTTATTGGAAAATAATAATGTACATGCAGTCATCATATATGTAACTCATTGTGGCTATGTGTGTTCAGACTCAAGTAAAATCTCTTGGGGGCAATTTATAATTCTCGGTTATCTACTCTGAATGTTCAGCTTGAGTCTTATTGAATGAGGTCCTATCTTCTTTATATTCAACTATGAACTAAACTAGTGTTCAGTAATATTCCTGGTTTCACTGAAGTAGGCATGGCAACAGAAGGCTCTAAAAGTGGGCAAGTTATTATTGACTAGAAAAAAATATTCAACAGTTTTCTCTTATTGTTTTGAATCTGATGTTGGAGTCAGTCCTTAAAACATGTAAATTGATTCTCTTTTGTTCTACAGCTTGGTCTCAGTGACTTTACAGAAAAAAAAAGGTATATTGAATATATAGATTTTTCAATTTAATATCCTGAGAATGAAAGAACAAGACTGGATTTGTGTCAAAACTTTATGGTGAGAATTCTTTGATATAATTAGAAACAAACACTTTCAGTTCTGGGGAACATCTCAAAATTCTCTTTTAGTTATAATTTTCCTGGCATGGTCTTTCCATTTCCCTTGTGTTACAAGGTAAGTAAAGCCTATACATAAAACAGCAAGTCCATAAAACTGTTAGCCGAGATCAGTTGGTGAGCAACTGAATTTGAACAATACCTCAACTTGTCAGAAAATAAAAAATATTTCAGTAACTCATCATATGTATATGTCCAGGTAGATAGCTATTCCACTAACCATAAAACTGAAGACTATATATTGACAAAGCCAGAACAAGGTATAATGTATACACACAGAAGACATAATCTGTATAGAACTTATTTATTCAATAGAAAAATAATGCACAAACTTATTTCATTTTTCAAATGCTTTGTAGTTATATTACATTTCATATAACCTGTCTGTTAAGGATAAGAAATAAATATTAGCTTAGATGTGTTCCCAAATTGGTCACTATCTCAGGTTTAGTTTCTTATGAAGTATAAACTTATTTTCATCCAATTAAATATAATAGTTTTCAAATACAATTTCACATAGATCAGTATTGTGAAAGCATATAAAAGTCATTTTTCTAATGTATATAATAGGAACAAAATAATCCTGATAATATAATTGGAAGATGCTACGGTTTTAAATAAAATGAAATATTAAGCACAGTATGACTTTATTATTATTATTATTTTGTAAGTTCTTATCATTTTGGATTGAGAAATTTTACTTTTTTTGGAACTAGGTAAGCTATATATTAACAAGTGGTAGTTACTTCATGTTTGAGCCAATGGCATCTTCAGAATAATAGGACAAATCTCAGACACTGATTATGGAAGATGAAGATGATCTTGAATTGAATGCTAATTTACAGTCAAAATATAATAATGTTTCAAGACACTTGGTTCAAAACTGAATCAACCACCTAACAGATACTTTATTTTCTGTAAGTAGCAGCTACCAATTTGACTGAGCAGAGTTTCACTGGGACAATATATGGTATTTCAGTGTTAAGAACTAAAAATATAGGTAGTGACTACTGGTGTGATTTAAGTCAAAATATAGGGCTACAGAAAGCTGCAAATGTAATGATGGTCTTTGGATTGTGTGTGTTTCCTTGATGTTTGGGGCAATAAGTAATGTGAGGAGAAAGAGCCTCAGAAAGGTGGGGATGGGGGTCACTGAATTTAATTCCTGCTCTTATTTCTTACAATATTGGGACTCTGGTCCATATTAAACTCTGTGATACTGATATTCAGCTGTCAGAAAGAGTAATGATCGTCATTCTCCTCCTAGGACTTTGGTGATTCTGCAAAGCAAAATAAGCTTCTCTACTAATTCACTGCATGCAATGCTGGAATGTAATGATAATAAGCACAGGGGTTTGAACCAGATGGCCTCTGTTTGAATCTTGGCATTGGCACTTACCAGATGTGTGGCCCTTGGCAATTTGCTTAGCATCTCTTTAGCATATTTTCTTTAAACTATAAAAATAGCAATGGTGGTAATAGTATCTGTTTCATGAGGATTAAACTAGTTAATATTTTTACACTGCTTAAACCATTGTTTAAAAAGCTTAAATATACTACTATAGTAATATATCTGTTAACAAGGAAAATGCATGGAGAAATGATTACTATTCAGAAAATTGGGATTATAAATTTGTACATTACTGCAATTCTTGGGGCAAATAGTTCAGGTTGTTTTGCTCATGTCATGGAATTCCTACATAGAATATCAAAACAATCTGATAATATTCTCTGGGAAATCAAAGGAGGAAGTTTCTACAAAGCTGGAATTGAAGTCTGTGCTCTAGCTGTGAATAATCACAGCTGGCTTGCTTTAAAAGGTTAGAGGATTAGAATGTTAATAATTTTGTATTTCTTAAGCAAATATGTTCAGACATGCAACGAACAGCTGTTTCCATGGAAGACTGAGCTGCTGACAAGCCTCGTCCTTTTAAAGGAAAGATATTTTTGATCACATAAGAGTGCAAAAGAATGATTTTAAAATAGCTTTTAATGAAAGGAAACATAAATATTTTTTCCAGGTCTTGAACTGAGAAAATAGATTGTGTAATTTTCCTGAGTTTGAGAAAAATAAACAGAAAGATGAACTTAAAGCTTACGATTACTAATTGCTAGGATATAAAAGAAAATTGGTGAGAACAAATGATTGATAATGTATTAGATATAAAGGCAATACATCTGGTAAAAATGTTGGTTTTCTTTGCGTGAAATTCTCAGTATATTTTTCATAATCATGCTACAAAAACATTATATATTATCCTAAAGGTCTATACTCTTTTTTCCTTTAGGGTAATATATAATATATAATATTTCCCTAAAGGAAAAAAGAGTATAGACCTTTAGGATAATATATAATGTTTTTGTAGCATGGACAAAGGTTTATTTTGGCCAGTAGTTAGTCCTCATCTTCAAAATTGTGCTTAGGAAGAACCTCATGGGCAATAATATAGTACACAATGAAACTGAATTACTCACCTTTTCTTTGATGATAAAACCGAGAGTGGAAGAGTCGAACAAGATGCTTCTTGATAGACCCTGCCACATCTCAGGACCTATAAGAGCAATTTTTTTCCAGCAAGGCTTCCTTCCCAAAGATTTTTCACAATGTTCAATAGTACAGATTGAGACCAACCTTTGAACACATAAACCTTCAGAAGATTAAATTAAAGTTCTTAATTATAGTTCACTTATGTTTTGCTTTATTCTTCTTGGTGTTAATTTTAGTATCAAGAAGCCTGTTTCATTTCTGCCTTGGTTTAAGTCTGTATAGTCAGTGGTTCCTATGTTTGGGAGAATGGTTTATATATTTTTATATTTTAAATATATTTTTATTGTTTCAGATGTTTTATTCTGATACCATTTATAATAGGACTGTAAACAAAGAGGACACAATATAACCACCTCATGCCTCATCATTCTCATTTATAAAGATACAGGTTATGATAAGAATACATTATATAGGGTAACAAAGTGTGAAAGAGTTAATATAAAAAGTAGAGTAATTCCTAGCAAATAATATAAGTGACAATATTTTAAAGTTTTTTTTATTTTATTATTATGAAAAAAGAAGTCACACTTTCTATCCTTGTATATCCTTATTCAAGGTCCCTTCCCCCTCCCACCACATCAGGTCATTCTCTCTTCTCCACATCTCCCCATCACCTCCCTGGGCAGGTGGCAGGCATTCCCAAGGTCCCACTGTCCCAATATTGCTTAGTTCAGCTTCTAGTCCTGGCAGATCCAGTTTTCTCCCCCAAACCTCAAGACTGAGTCAGGTGTTCCTCTAGGGGGAATGGGATCCAAGGAGTCAGTCCAAGGTGTTTCTGATCCCAACCTGTTCAGTGGTTGTGGTTTGCAGCTTGGGCATGCTTTGCTTTTTTCTTGTTTGTTTGTTTGTTTGTTTGTTCACAGTCCACGAATGAGTAAGTACATCCTCTGCTTATCTATCTGGGTTTGTAATGCCTTGCTCAGGAGGATATTCTCCAAATCCATCCATTTGCCTGCAAATTTTAGGATATCATTATTTCTTACTGCTGAGTAGTACTCCATTGTGTAGATGTACCACAGTTTGTTAATCCATTCTTCAGTTGAGGGGCATCTAGGTTGTTTCCAGGTTCTTGCTATTACAAATAATGCTGTTTATGAACATAGTTGAGCTAATGCCATTGGAGTGTGACTGTGCATCTTTAAGGTAAACACCCAGAAGTGGTATTGCGGTGGTGGTCCTTGGGGAGATTGAGTCCCAATTTTCTGAGAAACCTCCATACTGAATTTCAGAGTGGCTGAACAAGCATACACTCCCACCAACAATGGAGGAGTGTTCCCCTTGTTCCACATCCTCTCCATCATAGGCTGTCCTCTGTGTCTTTTATCTTAGCCAATCTAACAGGTGACACAGGCTTAGAGTAAAGGGTTGGGAAAAGGTTTTCCAGTCAAATAGTCCTAAGAAACAAGCTAGGATTGTCATCCTAATACCTAGCAAAATAGACTTTAAGCTAAAAGCAATTAGAAGGGACCAAGATATTCATTACTTATTCATCACAGGAAAAATTGGTCAAGAGGAGATTTCAATCCTGAATATTTATGCCCCTAATATAGGGGCACCTACCTATATAAAAGAAACACTGCTAAAGCTCGAATCCCACATCAATTCTCACACCCTATTAGTGGGAGACTTAAATACCCCACTTTCAACCCTGAATAGGTCAAGCAGACAGAGACTCAACAGAGAAATAGGGAGTCTAAAAGAGGCTATGATGCAAATAGATTTAATAGATATCTACAGAAGCTTCCACCCAAATGCAAGGGGATATACATATTTCTCAGCTCCTCATGAAACTTTCTCCAAGATTGACCACATAATTGGTCATAAAGCAAATATCAACAGATACAAAAATGAAAATCTCTTATTTTAAAGTTTTAAATTAGAAATAGATAAGCTTCATTTTTTATGATCAGAAAATATATTTAGGTTATGAAACCAATTAGGATAAGACTTCAGACAAAGATTAAAGGTAAAGAAATGGCTTGAAACCAAGTCATACTGTTTGTTAAATGCTCATAGGGTTTCATTCATGTGTATTTTCTCTTTTGTGGTTATCATTTCATGTTTACCCATATATATGATATGTGAACAGATTGAAAAATTCACTCTGAGAAGGTTTCATTAATCTAACTTGTTTGAATATCTTTTGTTATCCAACATTTCTGGTGTGTGGCATTGGAACCAGTAGTACACAGCAGATAGAAGCATATAGTGAGTTTAGTGATAATTATGAAATAGAGTGTTATAGGGTAGACACATGGACAGCTGCCTGTCACAGTCAGACACTACAAAATAGCAATTCAGTGGTTGTAGGCTTCTTTAATTTTGAGTATTTTCTGATTTAGAATTTTCTTGACATAATGAGATAATTACAAGAAGATTGATTAGCTTCAATATTTGCTACAATATATCAGTCAAGTGAATACTGATAATGTGTCTTTGAAATGGCCCAGATTCCATAAACTTGAAGCCTCAATAAAATACCAAGTGAAAAATAAATTTTCCAAATCCATTAAAATGCTTCCATGTTCAAAAGCATAAATGAAACTTCCTCCCCTGAGATGTCATGGCTTTTTATACTTACAGAAATCTTAATGTATCTGAATTTTGGTTCAGTAGAACCATGGTATTTAGGTCTCTCTCCTAAAGGTTTAAAATGTTCTGCATAAAATAGCTACTGTGGAAAAATTAGAAAAAGATGCTGCTGAAACCTGCTTGATAGTTTGCATCAATTAAATATGTTTACTCTTGTTTTGGTGCAAAGATTTTACACTGTGCTAGAATAACAACATACTGTGAAAGTCCAAAATGATAATTTCTTAGAAACATATTGCCAGATAGTATTTAAAATTAGTTCCAAATAATAGAAGCATTGCAGCATAAAATATTAGGAAGTATAATTACTCTCATTCCTATATGTTGGGCATTAAGCCACATGGTATAGAAACTGTATTTAGCATCACAGAAAAATTAATGAGTATGTCATGGATTTGGCCATTAATTTTATATATAAAAGATCAAAACTTGTTAGAATCAAATTGTTTCGGAATTAGCCACTTTAACTGTCAAGTCATTAAAGCTCACTATCCCACAAACACATGTCACAGATCATCATCATGGTAAGAAGGCTTCTGTGGTCTTATATGCTTAAATTGATAAATTGATTTCTTTCTGAGTGAATGATATATGATGCAGAATTTATGGAGGAAGAAAGACTTTAAAATTATGACAATTTGAACAAAATATCGGAAATCAATATTAAATGTATTTATACAGTGTTGTATATGATCCTTATATAAACATATTGAAACAAATATAAATAATATAAATTCATTAAATGCATTTTCAAATTCATTCATGAAAATACTGTATAGCTAATGTCAGAGATAAAATAATGTATAAAATTATTGATTATTTTATTGATAAAAACAGAGTAACTGTCAATCTTATGAGACTAATTGTATTTGGATAGCAATAAATTCTTAATTTTCATCTAGAGTTATAATTATTCATATGTGAACATGTATGATTATTTTATAGCAAATGTATTCCTAAAACATGTGATAGATTGATTACCCAAACTCTAATGAAATCATTTGGAAAAATAGCAAAATACTGCATATCTAAAAAGTGGATTATTTTAAAAGGTCATTGGAATTGAAGCATTCATATCCTGAAAGCTCTCTGGAAATATAATCTCAAAGGCAAAAATTTATTCCTGTTATCTGATAAAATTCTGCCTTTTATAGTGTAATATACAAAACAGAGAATGAAGTTCTCTTGCCCATGTGTGGATTGTTGCATAGTGTTAACACCACCAGTGTTCTTGCTACTTAGTACATGTTTTCTTCACCAATTTATGATTCTTTTATTTCACACCAACTTTTATGACAACATAAAATAATCAATTTAAATCTAATAGACTAAATTCATTTTTGTGTTGTCACTTGCCCCTTAAATATCATATCTCCATGACCAAATAATGTAAAAAATCACGAGAGTAAAACCAATCTTAAACTTCCAGAAAATACTAAAAATTTATTTATATTTTCTAGGCTTTCCAATAACACACCTCTTCAATTCATCAGAGAATTTTGACCTTAATTAGCATTTCTGTGCCTCAGTTAAAGTCAATAATTCTAGGTGTTTAGGAGCTGAAACATGAGCTTCTACAAAACTGGACACCATATTTTGCTCTTTTGACATCTTACAGTAGGAAAAATATACCAGGCATCTTATTTATTTATTTTTTTAGGTTTCAGGAAATATAATTATCTGACTGCATACGTTTAATGTTTACTAATTATCATATTGTGACATATATATAAATCTGTAAAACTTCAGCAATTGAAAGAATAAAATTAACTTCTAAAATATTCTTATAGCAGCTTTCATTTCTCCTGCCCCAACTCATAAGTTCCCTTTGCCTTTCATGAGTTCAACAAGTTTTCTTTCATATTTAAATCATTTATGATTTCTGAAATTTTATACATATATATTTTCAGCATACTATCTATGTGCACCCTATCCACTGAGCATAGGTACATTGAAATATATGAATATTATCATACATATCAATATTTCTTTACTTTTTAACAAATGGCAGTATTCTGTCATATGGATACAGTGAAATTTAATATGTACTCATGTACTAATAGATATTATAGTTGTTTGTAATTACAGAATATGAAGAATATAGCTTATATACACAAGTATATTTAGTTCACAGAGTTACAAATAGAGTGCTATATTCTTTAATGTGAATGAAAAGTAAGTATTTATATTACTAGTGTTTAAATTTTTAAAGGGCAGCACTTTTCAAATGCTTGGAAAATGTATTTTCTGTTTTGATATGTTGTATATTTAATAAAATTAATCTGATATTAGAGGACAGAGCCATCTCTCTAGCCTGTTTTTCTTGTTTTGTTTGTTTTTTGAAACAATATATCATCACAATTTTATTTTTAATTTTTTATTTATTTTTAAATAAAGTATCATTTCTTATCCATGCTCAACTCCCTTTCTCCCTTGCTCAAACTCCCTTCTCCATTCCGCCCCTCACAGTGGAAAAGACCAAAAATTTCATATCTCTACACATTTTGCATTTTTAGTTTTGTATATATTTTGATTATAATCATTACAGTGTGCAGTTTATTTTATTAGTAATTTAAGATTTAACATACTTATTATATCATATGCCCAAGTGTTTTGTCTGTATGTATTATATGTATATCATGTAAATGCCTGGAGACTGGGGAGGCCATAATCAAGAATACAGTATGTTCTCTGTAACTGGAATTGCACACTATTATGAGCTGCCATGAGAGTTTAGAGAATTAATCTACGTCTCTGCAAGTACAGTCAGTACTTCTAGCTGCTGAGTCATTTCTTCAGCCCTTTATCAGAATGTACATTTCTATTTTTTAATGATTAATTATATGGGCTATTTTTTTAATGTTAGCTAGTGGTATCTTCTTTGATTCAATATATTTTTTAATATTTCCATGCTTTAAATCAAATATTGGCTTAGGTTTTTATATTATGACTTCTTCATACATTCCACATTTATATTTACATTTACTAAGTATATATCTTAGAAAACTTAGCTTTTCTTAAACCTTATACAAAATAAATGTAGTTATTTATATTATATTTATATTATATAGGTATATAACTAAAACCTAAATGTTCGTTGAAATAATTTTCCCACATTGACATGCCTTGATATCTTTACTAAAATTCAATAGTGTGAAAATATATTTATTCTATACTGCCAGTTTCTTTCATTAACTTGTAAACCTGTATTTTCATTAGTTGAACAATTTACTATTTATTGTGTTTTGTGGTCAATTTTGAAAGTATAGATAGTTCTACCTCTCCAACATTTTCTTTTCATCTGAATCATTTTGGATGCTATTGACAATCTTTATTTCATTATAATTTTGAACTCAACTTGTCAAATTCAATGAACGTTCTGTTGGGATTTTGACATAGACTTATTGAACTTGTAAATCAAATTGTAATGAATTGTCTTTTTATAAATATAAAAGGTCTCTTTATTTGCTTTGATTTGCTTTAATTATTTGAAAAATGTTTTGCAGGTATCAATGAACAAATCTTGCTGGTAGTATTCTATTAGAAGTTTATTTAAAAATAAATATGCTAAGTTAACACTATTTTTTATTTAATGAAATAGTCCTTTCTTTTTTATCTTTATTTTTTATTTTAAAAGAATTTTTATATATTTAGCTACTGATCCCCTCCCTTCCCTCCTCCCAGTCCCT
>PVIH01011353.1:20518-69758 GCA_004025045.1 Sigmodon hispidus | reverse complement strand
GACTTGCTGCTGCTGTGGTGGCTGCTTTTCGCAGTAATAAAGGTGTTAACAGCAGTAGGGTGTGTTTTCAGTGCGGCAAGCCTGGACATATTAAAAGACAGTGCCGAGAGGCTGCCCCCATGACAAGGACAAAAACACCTCAAGGAGTGAGGAATCCAGGGACATGTCCAAGATGTAAAAGGGGTAAACACTGGGCAAATGAATGTAGGTCTGTTAAGGACATTAATGGGCAACCCATTCAACCTGCTGCCCACGTAGCTAGTCCAAAAAACGGGGTAGCGGGCCCCTGGTCTCAGGGCCCGAAAATATTTGGGGCCCATGAGGAAGTGAGTCTCCAACCACTCAGGCCCCGCGACAAGCCACGTCAGGCTCCGCAGGGCTGGACCTCCGTGCCACATCCAGAATGGTACTAACAACAAGCATGGGAATACAACCTTTAGATACAGACATGCAAGGACCACTCCCAAAAGGGACGGTTGGGCTAGTGTTAGGTCGTGCCTCTTCCACCTTACGAGGACTCATTGTTATGCCTGGAGTTATTGATCCAGATTATACTGGAGTCATTAAAGTAATGTGTCAATCCCCTCGAGGGATAATTACTATAGCTCCTGGTGATTGCATTGCACAATTATTAATTTTGCCTTCCTTCCATGACAATTACCCCACATGCTCAAAAGAACGGGGATCCAAGGGCTTTGGATCCACCAGAGTGGAATTGGGCTTTTTGTCACTATCTCTTAATGACCGCCCTATGCTTGATCTTATAATAGAAGGGAGAAAATTTCAGGGGCTGGTAGATACTGGAGCAGACAGAAGTATAATTACAATCAGAGATTGGCCACGGTCATGGCCACTTCAAACCTCTTCGCAGACCTTGCAAGGTTTAGGTTACGCAGATGCTCCTAGAATTAGCTCTAAGGAATTGACATGGGAAACAGAGGACCAAAAAGGGAAGTTTCAGCCTTTTGTAGTTGAAGGACTACCAATCAATTTGTGGGGCAGAGATATCCAGGGTCAAATGAATCTTAAGCTTACTAATGACTACTCTGACATAGCAAAAAATATCATGCTTAGATCAGGGTTTGTTCCAAGCAAAGGGTTAGGACGTAATTTACAAGGCATTACCACACCAATAGAGGCTCAAGGAAACATCAATTGGCAAGGCTTGGGTTTTCATAGGGGTCACTGAGCCTATGATTCCTATTTCATGGATGACCACTACACCTGTGTGGGTACCTCAATGGCCTTTGTCAAAAGAAAAATTAGAAGCAGCTTCTATGTTGGTTAAGGAACAGTTACAGCTAGGTCACTTAGAAACCTCGCAGTCTCCTTGGAATACTCCACTATTTGTTATCAGAAAGAAATCAGGAAAATGGCGTTTACTTCATGATCTGCGCGCTATAAATCAACAAATGCAAGTTACAGGACCCATTCAGAGGGGTCTACCAGCGTTAACAGCTATTCCAAAAAATTGGTCTGTCGTAGCAGTAGATATTAAAGATTTCTTCTTTTCCATTCCCCTAAATAGTCAGGATAAGGAAAGATTTGCTTTTACTTTACCCTCTATTAATCATGAACAGCCCGATAAGCGATATCAGTGGGTTGTTCTCCCTCAAGGTATGGCCAATAGTCCTACAATGTGTCAGCTTTATGTAGATAGAGCTTTACAGCCAGTAAGGGATAAGTTTCCTCGAGTCAGAATTGTACATTATATGGATGATATTTTGCTTGCAGCCTCTTCTATGGAGTTGTTAGAATTAGCATTAAGTTTGTTAACCAAAGAATTAAAAGATAAAGGTTTATTTATTGCTCCGGAAAAGATACAGAAAGGAGGAGCTATTGAATTTTTAGGAGCTATTATTCAGAATGCACATGTTAGGCCACAAAAGGTAGAAATTAGGACCAATTGCTTAAGGACTTTAAATGATTTTCAAAAATTGCTCGGGGATATAAATTGGATTCGACCATATTTGAAATTAACTCGCTTTGAGCTTAAACCCTTATTTGATATTTTGGAGGGAAATCCAGATCTTAATTCCCCACGTCAGCTAACCTCAGAGGCTCAAATAGCACTTCAAAAGGTAGAGCAAGCAATTACTAAGGCACAGTTGGTGCGCTGTGATGAATCCAAGTCCATTTGGATGTGTACACTTCCCACTTTAGGCTTTCCAACTGGTGTTCTTTGGCAGGAAGGACCTCTACTGTGGATTCATACTAAATCTACAGGGATGAGAACCTTATCCCACTATCCATCTATGACAGCTGAGGTTGCGTTATTAGGCATTAAACAATCTATTGCATCTTTTGTCAAGACACCTGACAGACTTATAGTTCCTTACACAAAAGAACAAGTAGAAATATTGGCTGCCACTACCTCAGAATGGGCTATATTGGTTTGTGTCTTCTCTGGTACAATTGATAATCATTTGCCTAAGAGTGAACTTTTAAGATTCGTCGTTCAACAGCCTGTGGTGTTTCCTCGGATCACGAGGGAGCAACCATTGAGCAATGCCTTAACCATCTACACAGATGGGTCTAAGACTGGGAAAGGAGCTTACATGGTGCAAGGAGGCTCACCTGTAACTGTGGAGTGCCATCCAAATGCTCCCCAAATAGTAGAATGTCAAGTAGTCTTAGAGGTTTTTAAATGTTTTCCTGAGTCTTTTAATTTGGTATCAGATTCATCATATGTGGTGAATGCTGTTAAAAATTTAGAAATTGTTTCCTATATTAAACCCTCTAGTATGGTAGCCTCACTTTTAGCAGGAATAAGAGGTGAGATTTTGCATCGATCCAATCCCTTTTATGTTACTCACATCTGAGCACATTCTTTGTTGCCTGGTCCTATGGCAAAAGCCAATGAACAAGTTGATCTGGCAATGCGTGCTTTTGTGGCATTGGACTCTGAAACACAAGCATGAGAGTTTCATAACCTATACCATGTTTCATCCGTGGTTTTAAGAACTAAATTCAAAATTTCTAGGGAGATAGCTAGGAATATTGTGAAAAGCTGTTCTGCTTGTGTGCAATTCTTGCCTGCTCAGAAAATAGGAGTTAATCCCAGAGGTATTTTTCCACTTGAAATTTGGCAGATGGATGTTACCCATGTTCCATCCTTTGGAAAGCTTCAGTATGTGCATGTCTCCATTGATACATGTTCTGGAGTAATGCACGCTACACCTCTTTCTGGAGAAAGAGTTCACAATGTCATTACCCACTGCCTTGAAGCTTGGGCAGCTTGGGGTAAGCCCGATACACTGAAAACTGACAACGGGCCAGCCTATACATCTAAGAGTTTTGCCTCATTTTGTCACAAAATGCAAGTGAAACATATCACAGGCCTGCCCTATAATCCACAAGGGCAAGGGATAATAGAGCGAGTGAATCGTACGCTCAAGAATTTCCTACAAAAACAAAAAGGGGGAATATCAGAGAACTGCACCCCCAAACAAAGGCTCTCTCTTGCCTTATTCACTATAAATTTTTTAAATTTAAATGATAAAAATGAAACCGTCGCTGAACGTCATATGATATCAGAACCCAACAATCAAGGCAAAGTTATGTGGAAGGATGTACTTTCTAATCAATGGCGAGGACCGAATCGAGTTATTGTTCGATCCAGGGGATCTTTATGTGTTTCTCCACAGAATCAGGAGCCAGCCTGGGTGCCATCAAGATTGACAAGACGCGTTGAAGATGACTCTAAGGATGAAGCTGATATGGATACTCCTGACCGTCTTCCCCCTGATTCAGGCAGAGAAGATGGTACTCTGGGGGATTAGTCGGACCTGGCCATTACCTATGCCAGTCCATGCTCAGTACAAAGTTCTTCCTACGATATTTTCTACCTCGTGTGAACTAGATGTCCCTTGTGCTCAGCCTCTTTCCACCAATTGGGTAAAATACAATGCTAATAATATTAATTTGAATCAGTCATTTTGCCTTAGTTTTAAAGAGGATGATGACTGTATTTTTCTAGCTAGAAAAAAATTGACTCATTGGGTAAACCCCCTAAAGGACGATCAAGTTCCAGTGCAAATATCAACTGAGGCTTTGGAACAGATAGCTGCTGGTTCCACCTCTGGCACAGGATCAGGAGTTAATGGAAATCATGAGGTGAAGGTTACCACCACAATCTTGATTCATGAAGGGATAGTTCCATTACATAACCGTAATAAGAATAGACAAAATACAACAAGACCTATAGTTGCTCCCTATTGTCAACCATTGATAAGCAGTTTTCCTACCTTCACTTCCTGTCAAGATAGAACTTGGGGAAGTAGACAGCTTAGTCCAGGATTTGAATTCTCTCCTGGCTTGAGACCCTATATGGGAAGTGCTGAGAAATCGGAAAACGCAATTTGGTTTGCTGAAGGATGGCCATTCTTTTCCTGGGTATTGATTAATGAGGAAGGGGCCAGTGCAGATATTTCTGCTCTTGCGAACTTGCAAGGATCCTTGGGTAAGGTTTATAATGTGACAGGTGTGGTGAAGTCAGGTCATAGAGCAAGGATGAAATTAAAAGTAACATCTTATAACAACGAGGTTAGCAATTACACAGGGTCAGCAGCTCTGGTGTGTTTGAATCCACCTTTTATGTTTCTCCTGACTAACTCTAGCAAAGACTGCACCACTTCAGGTAGTTGTTGGTTAGCAGAGTGTTGGAATGGATCAGTAGTGACTACAGCAGTAGTTGTTAGAATGCCTACTTTTGTCCCTATGCCTGTGGAAACAGATCCAGAACAGTTTCCTATGATGAGTCTGTTACGCCATAAGAGAGACTTTGGCATTACGGCCGCTATTGTGACTGCCATTGCCATTTCAGCAGCTGCAGCAGTTACTGCAGGTGTAGCCATGGCCAGCCAAGTCAAGTCTGCTCAGGAAATTAATGATGTTGTGGCTCAAACTTCGCAAATTTTCGAGGAGCAAGTATAGTTTAATTCTCACTTGTTGAGTGGTATCCTTGCCACCAACGAAAGAGTAAATTTACTAGAAGAGGCTATTGAAGATGTATATGGCCTAATACAAGTGGGCTGTGTACAGAAGTTAGGGCATGTTTGTGTTACACCTCTTGTAGTTTCAGATGCCCTGAATGAAAGCCGAAGAATTGGAGAATTTCTAAGCGGAAGTTGGTCTATGGAAGTCGAGAAGATGATTCTCAAGCAAAAGTTCCTGATCGCGCGCTTGAATGCTACGAGACTGGAACCTGTTACACTTGGGGACTTTACCTCTTGGCTCTCTTCTGCCTTTTCCTTTTTCAAGGAGTGGGTGGGAGTAGGAATTTTTGAAGCCTGTTGCTTATTCGGGATTGCCTTTTGCCTCTGGCTGGTTTGCCGTATTCGCATCAGAGCACGTCGAGAAAAGGTACTACTCACTCAGGCACTTTTGGCTGTTGATGCAGGGTATTCCCCCGCAGCCTGGCTCTCCGCCCTTAAGAATTTACAATGATTGCCCTTGCACAGAGAGGCCTTAGCTGCCATTGCACCTCTATAGGGAATCATTCTCCTCTGAGACGGCCTTTGCACCCTGCCGCCTTTATTGGCTTTGCACGCAGGAAGGCGTCTTGGGGACCCTGGCAGCAGGAAACAGCCTTTGAACGGTGGGCACATCATGAGGTGAACACCTGTACGGGCTATATCTTGTTTGTGCCTTTAGAAAACAAAAAAGGGGGAGATGTAGGGCGCGGTTTGCCTTTGCACAGCTTGCCGGCGCCGCTTATGCTAATTAGGCATCGAGTAGTGACCAATCCGATGTGCCTATGGCATCGAGAAAGGACCTATCCGATGCGGTCCTCAAATATGTTAATGAGCCATTACTTTGGGCCAATCACCAGCCATATGCTAATGAGACTACTTTGAACCAATCATTGGCTGTATGTTAATGAGGCACTGTGTTGCGCACCAATCACACGCCAGGCTCCCCTATATAAGCAGGCTGAATTTCAGGCTCAGCGTCTTTTTCCACCACTTCACAACTGAGCTGTAACTCCAATAAAGTGTGATCCGAGAAGAATCGTGCGGTGTGGTGACTCGTCGTTCTGCAGGACAGAGGCAGCTCGCCGCATGATTTGAATTCATTTATTCTTTAGATTGATTCTGCACACCATCTACAAATTGTGGGTGTGTCCTCATTCAGTCTTCCTTCCCTTTAGGTAACCTGATGGAGTTTGTCCTTGCATTCTTCTACAGTTTGGGGAGAGACAGGCATCATTTTCTCTGTCCTAGACACCATCCTGTGGGGCAGTGGGCTTCCACAATGTAAGTTCTATTCTTGGGCAACTTCAAAAAGTGTAGGTCGGGATGATAAGAGCTACTGTAACTGCTGAACTCTGAGGCTCGTGGTGTTGATCAGTTCTATAGAAAACTGTTCCTACTAAAATTCCCTTTGTTAAAGATTTTTTTTATGCTATAATCTTAAGAAATACAAGAGTATAGCAAAGGGCAGTAAGTAAACTAATGAGGTAACTAGATATCAATTGAAATTCACTAAGAGTAAAGTAGTAAGGTTTTGTGTACTGTGACATAGTGATCACACAAATGGAATGTAGAAAATTTATGAGAATTAAATCTAATAAAATCCGTCAGGACTGAAAATAATGAAGTTTAGCAAAGAATAGAGGAAAAATAACAAAAATAATGACACTAAGGTAAACAAAATCTTAATAAATAATATTTGAGTTCTCTTTAGAAGTCATTCATATTTAGTAAACCAAAACAAAGAGTGCCCAAACAAATTTGAATTTCAGATGAACAATGAATAATTTTGCTATGTTTCTCTGAAATGCAAATTCAATTTGGCATTCTATGTTTCATTTGGCAACTCTTGTCTTTGTACATAATTTATTAGCACAGTCTAGCACTTTACAAAATCTGTTGATTTTTCTCTTGAAAATTCAACTAATTACAAGTGTCCTGGAACCAAGTGGATGAAGTCAAGTGGAAGAAAACGTCAAGTGCAGAGCAGGTCTACACCGACTTGTAGAGAGGCAAACTGTGCAAGGAGCATGTTGTTAAAATCAGAGTGATTTGGGAAGGACACAGGGCAGAAATTCTGTATGTGGAGTGAGTAATAAGAAATGTATTCTGATGACAAATCTGACAGTGTTATAAAAAGCTTTACTGAATAAGAAAAAAATACAAAATTTAAAGGGGTGGCATTAGGTTTTGGTCTGAAAATGTAGCTATGAAATAAAATCTCTCAACATAAACCCAGCCACACTGAACTTGATAGAAAAGAAAGTAGGAAAACCCTCCGACGAATTGGCACAGGTGACCACTTCCTAAATATAACAACAGTGGCAAAGACACTAAAATCAACAATCAGCAAGTGGGACATCCTGAAACTGAGAAGCTTCTGTAAACCCAAGGACACAGTCAATAGGTGAAATGACAGCCTATTGAATGGAAAAATTCTCACCAACCCTACAAGTGATAGAGGACTGATCTCTAAAATATATAAAGAACTCAAGAAACTAGAGCCCAAAACCTTGAATAACCCAATCAAAAAAATGGGGTTGAGAACTAAAAAGGAAATTCTCAGCAGAAGAATTACGAATGGTTGAAAGGCACTTCAAAAAGTGCTCAACATCTTTAGCCATCAGAGAAATGCAAATGAAAACAACTTTGAGATACCACCTGAACTTGTCATATTGGCTAAGATAAAAGACACAGAGGACAGCCTATGCTGGAGAAGATGCAGAGCAAGGAGAACGCTCCTTCATTGTTGGTGGGAATATAAATTTGTTCAGCTACTCTGGAATGCAGTATGACAGTTTCTCAGAAAACTGGGAATCAATCTCCTCAAGAACGCAGCAATACCACTACTGGGTAGATACCCTGAAGATTCACATTCATACTCCTAAGGCATTATCTAACTATGTTCATAGCAGCACTATTCGAAATGGCAAGAACCTGGAAACAATCTAGATGTCCCTCAACTGAAGAATAGATTAACAAACTGTGGTACATCTATACAATGGAGTACCACTCAGCAGTAAGAAAAAGTGATATCCTAAAATTTGCAGGCAAATGGATGGATTTGGAGAATATCCTCCTGAGCAAGGTTTCACAAACCCAGAAAGATAAGCAGGGGATGTACTCACTCATTAGTGGACTCTAAACAAAAACTCAAAAAGCAAAACATGTGCAAGGTGCAAACCAAAAACACTGAACAGCTTGGGATCTGAAAGACCTTGGACCAGCACCTTGGATCCCATTCCCTCCAGAGGAACACCTGACCCAGTCTTGATGTTGGCGTGAGGAAAGTGGATGTGCCAGGAGTGGATGCTGAACTGAGCAATATTGGAATCTTGGGACCGCTGCCCTTGCTCGGGAGGAGATGAAGAGATGTGGAGAAGAGAGAGTGACTGGAAAGGGTGGGAGGGCAAAAGAAGCTTGAACAAGGATATACATGGATAAAACATATGACATTTTTCATAATAAAAATATGTATATATTAACATTCTAATAAAAAAAATAAAATCTCTGGAGGATTCAAGAAGATGAGTACCAGTACAAATATTATAAACCTTTAGAAAGGGATCAAATCAGCAGCATAATTATCACCCTGAGCATCAGGACATGTCTCCTAATTTGAGTCTGAATAAGCCTCAATTATTTCAGACTTTATTATTTTAAGTACAAGGTGAATTTTGGCTAATGTAGAGTTTTCTACAATCCAGAATTCCAAGTGGAATTTAATTTCAGAGAAAATAGCAGGAAATTTTCAATGTTACAACACCAACCTCTGCTTCAGAATCAGGAATTTAAGAGTAAAGTTAAATAATACCTAGGATATGCCAATCCTCATATGGTAACCTCTGCTGTGTACCATTTACCTCTTTTATGCACTAACACCTCAGCAGTGGAGATATGGCATTTCGGTATAAGAAAAGCAGGTTTTTTAACACTGCACATTGCCAATAACTTTGTAACAAACATAGAGACAAATTAGATAAAGAACTGCTTTTAGTTTTAATAAAAGGTACAAGAGAAACATAAAATGCCAAAAAAGTTAGTTATTAGGGCTGGTGTGGTAGTTTCATTGTTCAAATCAGACTAGCAGGTGAGGTATGGGATAACTAACATAAAACACGTTTGAAAATGACACAACCAATATACACATACATATATAGTCATAAGAATAAAATATTCATATACTAATAAATATGAATATATATTTAACTAACAAAGCTTATATATATATATATGTATATTTTTATATAAAAGGTTTTTTTGAGCTTACTCACACCAAGGCATTATGCTTATCATAGGAGCCATATGTCGTCACATGAAAAGCCCCAGTGGCAGGTGTTGAAATCATCCCCTCCACTTGCTGGTGACTGATGTCTTAGAGACCTACCCTGAAGTACATGTTATTCTTATTGTGCTTGCTTGCCCACTAGAATTTTATCGTATGAGCTTGTTGCAGAAAACACCACAAAGTTTGTTCATAGGATATGGAAAAAAAACTGTCATAGTATTTAGGAAGCTTCCTTCTTTCTTGCTAACTTTCATACTTGAACATATGATACAGATGGTGAGGGGGTAAAATCATGAACAGTCTTATGGAACTAATAATAATAACTGAGGTGCCAATGAAAGCTCTTGGGTAAAATATTGTCATGAATGCTGTGGGACAACCAACAGCTCTTTGATTAGATTTAAGACCTCCTACACAGGAACAGACCTATACATAGTACTGTAAATGTAACCAAGAATTCATGATGGGGAAGCTCACAGGCCCATGAATGAGAATAACTACTATTATTATATTAAATATACTTAGTATCAAACTAACTTCTAAATTCTTACTTCTATACTAACATATTATTAAAATGGCCAGACTTCAAAGACTTTTTTCCCCATATGTTGGTTATTAGCACAAGAACTCACAACTGTTCAAAGTGCAGAGACTAAAGATCAGTGGAAATTTTAGCCATTAATGAAGAACCTGTATCACCTTCACACACTTCAAGGATAAGGCACCATTATTGAAAAAGTGGCTACATTACAGTAAGAGCCAGAGTTCTGGGAAGATGAGAGCAAAGCATTGTCTTATGGATGTAACAGGACTGCTGTGGTTTGCCTGAGGAAGACCTAAACAAAGTTAAGACAAACAACATTCTATCCTTGAGGAAAGAGTTTTATGAGCCAAAGTCTAACTGAGAAACTACATATATTTGATAATTTAACAGAGTCATTTTTTTCTGTATAATATGGTCCTTGTTAGATCAATTGTGTTCCAGTGTACAGTCCAAGGCCAAGAAATACATGAGAATCACAATATATGGCCCCACACCCAAGAATATATGAGCAGCACAAAGTGAACTGGACAGATTCTTAAAAACAAACAAAAAAAATCAAGGCATAAAGGAGAAGGAGTAGGGTGGTGGTGGTTTCTTCAACATGAGGCATTCTAATCATAAAATTAGAGCCCAAATAAACTTTTGCTTCTGCAGGTTATAATTACTAGGTATATTCTTGCAGTACAGATAAGTAACTATCAGAACATGCTATAACACAAACAGAGAAAACAACCTTCAAAACCTATTAAACCTTCTCTGTCACCTTTATTGAAAAGAATAAGTAGGAGACTGAGAAGAGAAGGTAAGAATTCCATGGATTTTACTTTGCTTTAATGGAGAGTGAGAAATTTTTTATTTTATTGATATCATAAGAAAAGGAATTCTATGAAAATGTTCAGACACTAAAAACTTAGTTTTTGGCCTTAAAACTCTAGTGTTCTGGATTCACACACTAAAAATATGTAGGACTACAGATTGAACAATAGGATATATAGCAGCAAAAAAGATTGTGTCTTTTTGAAAATGAGAATATTCTAAAACACTAAGTACCTGACTTAGTCTTGAGGTTGGAGGGAGAAACCTGGATCTGCCAGGAGTGGAGGCTGATCTAAGCAATATTGGGACAGCGGGACCTTGGGACTGCCTGCTGCCTGCCCAGAGAGGGGATGGGGAGTTGTGGAGAAGAGAGAATGACCTGATGTGGTGGGAGGAAGAAGGGACCTTGAATAAGGATATACAAGGATAGAAAGTGTGACTTCTTTGTTCATAATAATAAAATACAAAAAAGAAAAATGCAAAGGTGATTTCTTTTTTAATGCCACACAGTTCATTCACAGATGAGCAAGAAAAGTTAAGGGCTTATGTTTGGTCCCATTAGAAAATATCTATTTCAATAGAAATCATCAGAGACACTCGAGGTTACAGTTTCATGCAAGACAGACAGAGATGCAAACAAGTACACAAATGAAAGCAAGACCGCATTAAACAATCAGAGACACAAATCTACGAAAGTAGGCAGTGAAGTCTAGAAAGAAATTACATTTAAATAGAATTGTTAGATCCCAAAAGAAAAAGAAAGGAAGGAAGGAAGGAAAGAAAGAATAAATAAGAGAGTGATGGAGAGAGAAAGAATAAAGGAAGAGATGGAGGTGGAGAGAAAGAAAGAAAGAAAAAAAGAAAAAGAAAGGAAGAAAGGAAAGAGAAAGAAAGATCAAGTAGACGTCCTCCAAGAGACACCTGGAGAATTCTATGTAAATTGATAAGTACCTTCAACATACAAACAAACTGAAAGACAAAACTCAGATGATCATCTCATCAAATTAGAGAAAAGGCTTTTGAAAAATCAAACATCATTTCATAATAAAAAGTGCTGAAAAGACTAAAAATGCAAGGCACATTCTAAGCATAGTAAAGCAGTAGTACAGCATAACTATAGCCAACATTAAATTAAATGGAGAGAAACTCAAAGCCATGCCACTATAATCAGGAACAAGACAAGATTGTTCATTCTCTCCATATATATCCAAAATAGTACTTGAAGTCTTAGACAGAAAACAGTAATAATAAACTAAAGGAGATCAAGGAGATATAATTTAGGAGTGTAGAGTTCAAAATACCATTATTTGCAGGTGATTTACCAGGGAACTTGCACAGCTGATAAACAATTTTAGCAATGTATCTGGATATAAAATTAACTCACAAAAGTCAGTAAGTATCCCTCCTATATAAAAATGACAAACAGAATAAGAAAAATGTCAGAGAAACAACAGTTTTCAAAATAGCCTCAAATAATATAAAATATCTGAGTTAAGGTTACTAACTCTAGTCAAGCAAGTGAAAGACTTTTATAATAAGAGCTTCAAGCCTTTGAAGAAAAAAACTGGTGAAGATATCAGAACATGGAAAGATCTTCCATACTCATGGATTGGCAAACTTGCCTTCCTACAAAAACAAATGCAAACTACAGAATCAATGAAATTCCCATAAAAAATTCCAACAGATTTCTTCACAGATCTTCAAAGAATAAATTTCAACTTGATATGGAAACACCAAAAATCTAGAATAGCTGAAAAATTCTAAACAGTAAAAGAATTGATGGAGGAATCACTACCCCTGATTTCAAATTGTACTATAAATCAAGACTAATAGCAACAGTATGGTATTAAAAAAAAAGACACATTGATCAAAAAATTGAATTTAAGGTTCAGGCATAAATCTACACACTTATGGACACCTGATTTTTTTAAAAAAAAATAAAGATGCCAGAATCACACACTGGAAAAAGAAAGTATCTTCACCAAATGTTTGGTCAACTTGGATGGCTTCATGTTGTAGAGTGAAAATATGTCCACATTGACAACCATAAACAAAATTCAAGTTCAAATGAATCCTGACACTATGAACCTAATAGAAGACAAATGCAAAATAGCTTTTAACTCATTGGTACAATATAAGACTCCAGTAACAGCATACAAATAGTAAAGGCACTAATATCAACAATTAATAAATGTAACATCAAGAAACCAAAATGCAAAGGACACAATCATTTGGGCAAAGAAGCAGCCTACAGGATGAAAAAAGATTTTTTACATATTCCACTTCTATTAGGAGACTAATATCTAAAATATATATTTAAAACCTCAAGCCACTACATAGCAAAAATCTACTTTGAAAATAGGGTACATTAATTTATAGTATAAAATATTAACAGAGAAAACTCAAATGGCTCAGGAATACTCAAATTTTTAAGTATTTAAATATTATATTAAATACAAATAAAAATTCTTTGAGAATCTATCTAATCATTGTAAATGCTAAGATAAGTAAAACAAGCAGACAGCTCACGCTGGTGAGGATCTAGAATAAAAGGAATACTCATTCATAAATGGAGGGTCTTCAACCTTGTTCAGTCACTATGAAAATCAATATGGTGATTCCTCTGGACATTGGAAATTAATCTACTTCAAGATGAAACCAAACCACTTGTGCATATAGCTGAAGATACTTGATCCTAACACAAAAATACCTGTTCATTACTGTTCTCTTCATAAGAGAAGAAACTCAGAAAAAAAAAAGCATGTGATTATATCCTTAGATGCTAAAAAAGCCTTTGACAAAAGCCAACAGTCCTTTAAGTCCTAGAGAGATCATGAATACTGGGAAAATATCTAAATATAATAAAGGTGATTTGTAAGAAGCTGACAGCCAACATTAAAGTAAATGGAGAAATACTCAAGAGAATCCCACTAAAATAAGGAACTAGACAAAGACCCTCTCCGTTATCTATTCAATACAATTCTTGAAGTTTTAGCTAAAGCAATAAGAGAATACAAGGAGATTAAGGGCATAAAAAATGGAAAAGAAGAAGTGAAACTATCTCTGTTTGCATTTGATATGACTATATACATAAGTGACCTACAAAATCCTACCAGGGAACTTCTACATCTGATAAACACTTTCAGCAATGTATCAGGATACAGGATTAACTCAAGCAAATCAATAGCCATTCTATACATTAAGATAAAAGAGCTGAAAAAGAAATAAGGAAAACATCACCCTTTATAATAGCTGCAAATAGCATTAAATACCTCAAGGTAATCACACCCAAAGAAGTAACAGATCTATTTGACAAAAACTTTAAATCACTGAAGAAATAAACTGAGGAGGATATCAGAAAATGGAAAGATCTCCCATGTTCCTGGATAGGATACAGTAAAAATGGCAATCCTACCAAAACCAATCTGCAGATTCAATGCACTGCCCATCAAAATTCCAACATGATATTTTACAGACCTGGAATGTGCAATATTCAATTTCATTTGGAATAACAGGAAAGCCAAGACTGGCAAAACAATTCTGCTGAACAAAAGAACCTCAGGAGGCATCACCATCCCTGACTTCAAGGTATACTAAAGAGCTACAGTAATACAAACAGCCTGGTACTGGCATAAAAACAGACTTGAGAATCAATGGAAATGAATTGAAGACCTCTACATTAACACACACCCTTACGAACACCTGAACTTTAAATAAGATATTAAATGGAAAAAAGATAGTATCTTTAAGAAATGGTGTTGCCATAGGTGGATGGTAGTGTGTAGAAAAATGCAAATAGATCCAATCCTATCACCCTGCAGAAAATTGAAATACAAGTGGATCAAAGACATCAACATAAACGCAACCACACTGAACCTGATAGAAAAGAAAGTGGGAAATACCCTGCAACAGATTGGCACAGGTGACTACTTCCAAAATGTAATACCAATAGTACAGACACAAAGTACATCAGTCAATAAGTGTGACCTCCTGAAACTGAGATCTTCTGTAAAGCCAAAGACACAGTCAATGAAACAAAACAACAGATTACAGAGTAGGAAAAGATTTTCACAAATCCTACAAATGACAAAGGACTGATCTCTAAAATATATAGAGAACTCAAGAATCTAGAGCCCAAAGCCCTAAATAACTCTATTAAAAATGGGTTTCAGAACTAAAAAGGGAATTCTCAGCAAAAGAATTACAAATGGCTGAAAGGCACTTGAAAAATTGCTCAACATCTTTAGCCATCTGAGAAATGCAAATCAAAACAACTTTGTGATTTCATCTTACACTTATCAGAATGGCTAAGATTAAAAACACAGTTGACAGCCTATGCTGGTGATGTTGCAGAGCAAGGGGAACACTCCTTCATTGTTGTTGGGAGTATAAGTTTGTTCAGTCACTCTGGAATGCAGTATGGCAATTTCTCTGAAAACTGGAATCAATCTCCCTAAGGACTCAGCAATACAACTACTAGGCATATACTCTAAAGATGCATATTTGCACCCCACAAGCATTAGCTCTACTGTGTTCATAACAGCATTATTCATAATAGCAAGAACCTAGAAACAACCTAGATGCCCCTCAACTGAAGAATGGATTAACTAGTTATGGTACATCTACCCAATGGAGTACTACTCCGCATAAGAAAAAATTATATCCTAAAATTAGCAGGCACATGGAGGAATTTGGAGAATATCCTCCTGAGCAAGGTATCACAAACACAGAAAGATAAGCAGGGGATATACTCACTTATTAGTGGACTTTAAACAGAAAGCAAAGCACACCCAAGCGGTAATCCACGACCACTGAACCTTAGACCAGCTTCTTGGAGCCCATTCCTTCCAGAGGAACACCTAACCCAGTCTTGTTATTAGAATGAGAAAATCAGACTTTCCTGGAGTGGACACTGAACTAAGCCACTTTGGGATCTTGGGACCTCTTGCCCTTGCTCGGGAGGAGTTAAGGAGATGAGGAGAAGAGAAGGTGACTCGGAGGAATGGGAGGGGGGAAGGGAGTTTGAACAAGGAGATGTATGAATAAAAAATGAAACTTTATTCAAAATAGATTAAAAAAAGAAGAAACTCAGAACAGCCTAGATGTTCTTCAACAGTAGAATGGATAACATAAATATGGTATGTTTACATAATGGAGAATTATATAGCTGATAAAAATGTGACATTAATGGCATTTGCAGGAAAATGGATTGAAGTATAAAAATAGTCTTCCTGAGTGTGACTACCTAGTCCCAGAAATATAAATATGATACATATATTCAGTTATAGGCATTAATTAAATGACAACCTGTATATAATTTATAGACACAGAGAGGTTTGGTACAGAAGAAGGTACTGTGGAATTATGTTCTGGTACACTGTAAATATTTATACCTTCTACTGGTTTAATAAAATGCTGATTGGCCAGACAACAGATATGAAGTGTGGGCAGGGCTACCAGACTAAGAAAACTCTGGGAAGAGAAAGAACAGAGCAAAGATACGAGCAGATGCCTAGGAAAGAAGTCCAGAATTCTTCTCTGAGAAATGGTACTAAACCATTTGGCAAATTAAGTGTTTAAGAGTTAACAGTTAGCAAGTGATATGCTTGAGCCCCAGGCCAATCAGCATGAAATTAATGTAAGTTTCTGTGTGTTTCTTTTGGACTTTGAGAATGCTGGTCCAGAACTTGGTTCTAGTTCAGGCCACAAACTCTAAATTATAGGAAGGGGTGGAGGAGTACATGGATCTCTGCATGTGGGGGAAATAGAACAGATATTATGTATGGATTAAAAATGAACAGTTTAGTACAGGAAAAGAAGGACCAAGTGAGGAGCAGGAGAGGAGATAGGGTTGAGGAAAACAGTGTAGGTGTATATAATAATAAAATGCATAGTAATGTGTGATTTTATATAATTAGCAAATGTATCACTAGTGTGATTGCTGGATCACATGTATTTTATGAGTATACTTTCAAAAATTATTAAAAATTGTTTAACATACTCACATACCCACCTCTTTTCCCCTCCCTCTCCTCCTCCAGTTCCTCCCTCAGTTTCCTTCAACCCTACACCCTGATCCATTCCCTAGGAAGGCCAAGGACTCCCAAAGTGAGTCAATTCCCAGTCTGGCACATTTAGTTGAGGTAGGACCAAGTTCCCACCCCCATCCTGAATCAAGCCTGGGTAAGGTGTTCTTCTGTAGATAACAGGCTCCAAGACACCAGTTCATACCAAGAATAAATCCTGACTGGTCTTACTACAAGAGGCTCCATAGACTGCTTATGACTTTTGAGTGTCATTACATTCTGAGAGTTTAGTTCAGGTAATAAATAGGAGGAACCTAAGAGAGACATCCATGGAAAGGGCTGGGAAAGGAAAATAGGGACGATCTCCTGAGTCAATTGGGATCATATGGGGGAGGGATCAAGGGAAAGTGGGAAGAGATTATTAGAGAATGGGATGGTTGAACGGGGGCAGCAACAGAGTGGGAGAACAAAGAAATAAATATGATCAAGGGAGTCATTGTGGGGTTTGAGAGAAACTTGGTATTAGAAAAACATCCAAGAATCCACAAGATGATGCTGGATACCTCTCCAAGCAATAGTATAAAGGGTGTCTAAACAGACTTTCACTTAAAATCAAATGAATGACCACACTAACAGCCATTTTAGAACCTTCATCCAGCAACAGATAGAGGCAGAAGCAGAGATCCACATCTAAGTAACTGGTAATCTCTTAGTCCAGCTGAAAAAAAAGATTAATATGAGCAAAGGAATGAGGATCATGGAGAGGAGATGCATAGAGAAGGTTGATGGGAGGTATTGGGAGCTCTCTGACTCTGAAGTTGAAGAACCTTAATGAAAAGGAGAATACTTTCTTGATTTATGATTGATAGTTAAGGGCCCAACCCAAGTTGAGATGTATCATTCCTGAGCTCTTGTTGCTGTGTTCTATAGTAAAGCCAGCTGAGCAAAGCAATGATGAGTAAGCTAGAAAACAGCATCCCGCTATGGCCTCTCCATCAGCTCCTGCCTCCAAATTCCATCCTGTTTGAGTTCCTGCCCTGGCTTCCCTCAATTATGTATTATAATGTGGATATATAAGCCAAACACTCCTTCATAACTTGCATTTGGTCATGATGTTTCTTTGCAGCAATAGAAACCATAAGATAGATAAGCAAAACTGAAGGGTATTTCTCAGTGGGTGACTTGCAAGAAATAGTAAAATAAATTACGTTGAAAAAAATAAAACCAAATATGTAAAAAATGACTTGTATTTTTAAGAAAATGAATGTTTTCAACATAAATGCAGCAAAATAATGTATTTTCCCTTATTTATTGTTAATTTATTTAACTGACAATATTATTCTAACAACAACAAAAGTACATCAGACAACTATTTTAAAATATGATATATATCCTAAAATAAGATGGAAATTAGAATCAAATAAAATGTTAATAAAAGACTGAGGCATAATAAAACAAAAGAAAAAAACAAAGGAAACCGTGGAAGATGGGATAGAAAGTTGCCATTACAAGGAATTCCAGACTCACAGCACATATAAAGTAAGGGTTTAGGCATTTTTAGACCTAGCAGTAAAATCTGTAAAAGACCAAGTATGCAGAAATAGAAGATTGTACAATAAGTTGTTGAAGACTCATTAAAATAATACTGTTAAATACTTATGTAATTAAACACTAAGTTGTGCAATCACAAACATTCCTCCAACCAAAAGGCAGCAGAAATTTTATATACTAGTGCTAATTTACATGAAAGTTGAAAATTCTTAATACCAGCTTGTCCTATGAAAAACCTGTAAGTTCTTTTCACAGGCATTATCTCGAAAGTAATAAATTATTTCTGTAAAATACCACTGTATCTTCATAGAAGAACATCCATATTTTAATATTTATGGAATATAATTTAAGGTTTACAAAATTTACTTATATAAAATTTCTTTAAGAGAGAAAGCACAAGATAGTCATTAACTTCTTTCACAAGTTATGAATTTTATGGATTTTATTGGCTCACTGGGTCATGATATTTACATGTAAAATTTATTTCAGGATAGCAGGATAATTTTAATAAATTAATAAAACCAAACACTAATTTGAAAATTTCTAGGTTTTTTTAAATAGCTTTCTATTGGACTGTTTGTATTTTGCGGTTTGTTTGCAATGACCCATTGGCAATACAATTTTACAAGCTATACTCAAAATACATTCAATAGTTTGAAGCAAATAGTAAAAACACTGTAATGCCCAGCTCACCAAGACTCACATATTTAATTTACTTTTGAAGGTATTCATAGTGTTAACAATATCAAATTTAGAAAATTAAGTAGGAATAAGTAAGGCTTATTCTTTCCTTTTTTACAATAAAAATTTATTTTATAAACTTATCAAAAAATAAACTCAAACATGAAATAATTACAAAAAAATACGTAGGAAAAGTGTGGTGCATACCTGAAATTACAAGTGAGAATATTACTGAGTGTATATCTTTTAACATGGAATATTACCTACATGCTACGGCCCTACTGCAGCTCTTAAGGAAACCCATGCAAGACACCTTAAATTTTAAATTGTGATCTGGAAAATAAATATTAGGCGAAACTGTCAGTGACATCTGCTGCCTGCCCAGGAAGGGAATGGGGAGTTGTGGAGAAGAAAAAATAACCTGATGTAGTGGAAGGGGGAAGGGACCTTGAATAAGGATATACAGGGATAGAAAAAAAAATTCAGAGGGAAAGCTGAACACAAAGTAATTTTATGTGTAGCAAATTATTTGCATTATCACCCTTGATAAATTATGTTTATGATTTTTATTTTCTGTATGGTTATTGTTAACTTATCAGCATTATTTCCTTTTTGAAAAGAATTCTTCACATTAACATCAGGAGAACAGAACTAGTCCCAGTAACAGGCATGCTATTTTTAAAAAGATAAACAGTGGGGTTTTTTGGTACTAAATTCAGGACAGGACATTGGTTTTTAATTTTAACGAGCTTAGCATTTAAACTATCATGTAAATGAAGCTAAGGGTAACTTGAAATTCCTGTGACATTAAGGCCCAATTAGATGATAAGTATAAGACTTTTATTAAAGAATTTCAGAGCTGGTGGGAAGCAAACAAGAAACTATTAATTTATTCAAATTTCTCTCTGTGTTGGCAATGGCTTAATAACAATGATTATCAGGTCAGATCATATCCAGTTTTCATGTTCCAAAGAATGTACAATGTAATCCTTAAATTAATTGAGGAGATTAAATCAGATCAAAGCTAAAATGAAATTCTGACTGTAAAAATCTATAATATTTATGAGTCCGTTACTCTGAACATTGCTTGGCTGAGACAGAAGTCTAAAGTGTAAGCATCATTCACATTTTGGCCATCATTCACATTGTGTTTCCATGGTGACATCACCATCAAAAACCTGAGAGGAAGGAAAATATGACTTATTTTATTTTTGCCACGTTTTCACCATTGCAAGAAGTCCTTGTTCTCATTTAGGGATTTTGAAGAAGAATCATGAAATAATTATATTATTATTGTGAAATAACAAATGCAAGTCACTGATTTCTATAAAACAATTTAGATACCAGTGAATTCCATAGCTTAGTGAAGAGTCATGTTAAAAATTCTCTATGTGTTGAACTAAAACATCTAATGAAAAGTAGAAGCCAGAGCACAGGGAGAGACTAGCTCACTGGTCAGCTAAAGTTGATTATATTTACATGAACTTGGAGCTAAGTTTTTTATTTTCTTCCTTAAAAAAAAAAAAAAAAAAAAAAAAAAAAAAAAAAAAAAAAAAAAAAAAAAAAAAGGAGTCTGGCAGTGAAAGTGCATGCCTTTAATCCCTCTGCCTCTTGAGGCAGAGGCAGACAGATCTCTGTGAGTTTGAGGCAAGCCTTATATACAAAGAAAATGCCACAGAAAAAAATCTTGTCTCAAATATTAAAAATAAAAGAGGAAACACAGACCACAATAAAGTATTGGATAGTAGGATAACAATATCTCATTTAGTTTTCAACCCAACTAATTTGCTTCAAAAAAACACACACCATTCAATGCCAATAGTGTAATAAATCATAAATATAAATAATATTCTCTAGAAAAAAAGCTTTCACATAACTGTTAAACTCTGTTGGGTCCCCTTCACTGTTTCACCGCTCTTGATGAAAACATACACAGATTAACATAGTTACCTGTGAGCCTTTTTCCAATTCCCATTGATTCTTCCCTTATATTTATTTATTGTTATGATATTGCCAGTCCTCTGAAATAAAAGGCAAAAGTCTGAGTTGGGACAGTGGAGACTTGGGCTGCTTTTCTTTCTAGTTTCCTCTTCTGCAAAGCCACTCACATTTCCCATCCTCTTAGTAACCAAAATCAATATTAGGAACACTGAGCACTCCCAGCTATACAAATGGGTCTGAACACTGTACACCCTTGCGTCTGGCTGCCTTTAAGTACATCAGGCATAAGGGTTGCAATCATCCTCTGTATAGAATGGCTAAGCTCTTCTGGTATCAGCCAGATAATGAATATTCCAAAAGAAATTTCTAAAGATGACAATAACCATGGTAAATGAAGCAGATACTAACCCATGGGTGCATCAGATACTAGAATATAATAATCCCCACTCCATGTTAGCCATTTCTATTTTGGTAATATATTTGAGCAAATCAGAGGTCAGATAACTATATTTTGACAGGAAACTATTTTCAGACATCATTCCTGTCTCTCCTAAACATATCCCTAATGTCTTTACAAGTGGACTGTCTCAATGTTCTAGATGATATAAAAGAATTAGGATATGACCTTAAGTTCAGCTGATTTCTCACCACATTGTATTTAATTACTAAATGTCTTATTAATTCTTGAGGCTAGTGTTATTTTCTGAAGTGAAACATTTATGGCTTTCATCTTCACTTTTTCTCTATCCCGAAGAAAAACGAGAGCAAACGTACATATTAATAACAGGCTTTGAGATGCATGAGAAATGCAATTAATGTTCAGCTTGAGTTACTGTAAAACTAATAAATTGCCAATTACTGTCCCTCTCTTCAAAGGAAGACAATATAAGGCATTTCTGTTTAAGAAATAAAATACAAGTCTGGGTTCTATCTCAAAGAGCACAGCATTGGTCTTGTATATACAAAGTCTTTGCTTTGATCTACATCAGAAAAAATACAATTAACAAAAATACATTTTTGGAGCTAGCATTTTTTTAAAAAGCCATAGGAAATAAAGCAGAGATGCCTAGGGTTGCAATAGTATTAATGATCTCTGACAGAAGAAGCAAAAAGGCCCAGGGAAGAGAAAGAAAACCCTAGTAAAAATAATAACAATAAAAAATACACTTCATAAAATGGGAAGCTTTCTTATATATAAAGAACCTAGAGATATAATTTAAATACCCCTCATATGTTTCTAAATTTAGTTTTTTTTTAATAAAGCATAGTATCACTTCATTATCTAACAAGGGGTAGCTACTTAAAAAAGAAAGATATGGTCTTTTTAGCAGACATCAAGTTTATTCATTTAGTTTGAGAGTAAATTTTCTAAGTATTTGCTAGAAATATATATGAAGTACAATTTAGTGAATAAATTTCTATAATTAGAAGAGATCTAGAAAAAAATTTTTTGAGGCAAGCTTGATTATTGCCAAGATGCCATGGACACACTGCAGAAGGATTAGTTCCTAGACACCATTATGACCAACAGGAAAGACTCTCCACTAGCGTGCTTCATATCAAATATTGCTGATATAATCTTTGAGAATGTTTACACCATTTTAAGCTTGTTTCTAATATTGCAATACAAATCAACGTAAATAATTATCGGTGTGCTACTAGGGAGTAAACCAGTAGCCACACAGTAAGAAATACTTTGTCATGGAACTATATCATCAGTCTTGTGTGGAATTTGTTTTATCATAAGTAACAGAATAAAATGATAAAACCTAATACCTTCAGACCCAGTCCTGGGCACACTCAGAAACCACATAAAAAAAAGAAGAAGAGAGCCATAATATACACACAAAAGACCTGAAGTGTATATAAACTAAAATTAAAAATGATAATATAATTAAAAATAAAAGAAAATCTATGACAAGGTATAATGACACAAGAGACCTCCAAAGATGCCACTGAGTTTGTTTTCTGTTGGCATCTACTTCTGGGTATGCAGCCTAACCTTAAAGGTGCTTTGTCTTCCCAGTGAAACTCCTTGAAGAAAACTAAATATTTACTTGAAAGTGGTTAACAATTAGAGACTCTTTCTGGGTTTTGATATGTGTGTATATATATCATGTATACATGTTTAATAAAACCTGATTATTGGGGAGATTACCCAGTCAAATCCTAGGCAGACAGCTCAAGAAATTCTTTTTTTTTCTTTTGCGCCTTTTTTTTTTTTTTTTTTTTTTGGATATGATGCTTGGTTTATTAGAAATGTCCGCTAGTTCATTTGTAGAAGCCCTGGGAGAAAAAGAATGGGAGTACAGACACGGCTCCTAGAACATGCAGGCCCACTCCTTAGGAGGCAGACCTACCATGCAGGCTCCTGAACAAGCAAACCTCCCACACTTCAGCCATCACCATGCCTTCAGTTCTTTCCCTCACTGTCTTCAGAGGCTCAAAACTTCCATGGTAATGATTTGTGTCCAAGACATCGACATTGCTTCCCACCAGTGCCTATTCAGATACAGCTGGGAGAAGACTGATATGCAAGCAGGCTGTATGCAGAGGAAGAGATACCTTTGCCAGATACACTTCAGGAGTGCAGTGATTCCTTTTCCCCCTTGAACGATAAATGTTGCCTGTTGTAGAAACCATCCACATTCAGTAGACTCCATATGTGCTGTATTGGGTATTAGTTTTGTTTTGCTTTGCCTTTTGTTTATGTGTCAACTTGACAGAGGTAGATTCATCTGGGACTGGGAAGTAGTGGTCTGGCACTGGCCCCTGTTCCTGGCATGTTTCTTTCACTTTTTGGTTTACCTTTTCTTGATTTTCTTTCAAGGATTTGTTCATCTCTTCCAATTTTTTGTTCGTATTTTCTTCTATTTCTTCAAGGGAATTTTTTTATATCTTCTTTCAAGGCTTCAATATTCTTCATAAAGGTGTTTTTGGTGTTGTTTTATTCTGTTTTCTCTTCTCAAGAAATTCTTAAATCTTACATACAAAGATAAAAAGGTTAGTCAGTCACACACACCTTTAATCCCAGCACAGTAAAAGCCAGAGTAGTGACCTCCACCTATAATCCCACAATTCCAGACAGAAAACTTCTGTTTCTATAAGTTCAAGGATACTCGCTGCCAGGCTGTTAATTTTAACCTGAATGGGAGTATAACGGCTTGTAAAAACGACTAAAAAAAGTAACTAAGAAAAAAGTCTAACAAAAACAACCAAGAGTGAGGCTGAGGAAGTTGCTAGACAGCGGAGTGAAAATTGACTGTGGTGCTTCCTCTCTCTAATATTTCACCCTTCCCCCAAAACTGGCTCTGAGTCTCATTTGTGATACTACAATCAGGACTTGTGCCCATCTCTCCTTTCAATTGTGGGACCCTATCTGTTACAGATCTATGCAGGCACTATGCATGCTGTCTCAGTCTCCATGAGTTTATATTTGCTTTAATAGTTTTACTTTCTTGCTACCCCAAGTATCCTCTGGATTTTATACTATTTTTGTCTCTTCTTCAAAGGAATTTCCTGGGATCTTAGGAGTGGAATCTGATGGAGGCCTTCCATTATGGCTGAGTATTTCAAGGTCTCCTTTCTCTACATGATGCCTGGGTCTCTCTGTTTGTTCTCATCAACTAAAGAAAGAAGCATCTCTGATGATGATTGAGCAAGGCACTGATACATGAGCATAACAAAATGCCACTAGATGTCAATTTATTGCTATATCTTTATTAATTAGGGAAGTAGTATTTGGTTTCTGCAGGGAGCTGCGTTGTACCACGCCCTAAAGGTGGCGCTAGTTTCCACCTTCCACCTTCCTGATGGGATGGTCAGTGCTCTCGGGAGTAAACAACTCCTTATTGGTTGTAGGCGAGGATGGTGGCTTGCTTCTGCACCTCACGACCTATGGGCAATGTCCATGTGGCTTACCGGGATTGGAGGCCCAGAGGGTATTTAGCCACGAGCAGACTTCCCCCCGGGGTCATTCGTGAGAGAGTGGTCATTCGTCATACGTCTGAGAGTGAGAGTGAGAGTGTGTGAGTGAAAGACAAGAAGATAATTAAAGGCCCGAATAAACTGCAAAGAGAAGGATTTGGTGTTGCGTGTTCCTTGCTGGTGAGGCTGTGAGACAAGTGGTGCCGAAACCAGGGAAGATAAGAACTAAACTCGCGCCAACGAATGACAGGATTCAGAACTCTCTGTAGTCGGGGGGTGCACCGGTAAGTCCCAGGTGAGTTGGGATCTGCAGTGAGAGCAGGGTAGCTCCGGCCTATAGATAGGATAAGGTGGAGAAGAGGGAGCTCACCAATGAGTGAGGGTAACCTCTTGGCACTAGCATGTAGCTCCGACCTGTAAGTAAAGGTGGAGAAGAGGGAGCTCACTGACAAGTGAGTATAACCTCTTGCAGCTGTGGACCCACAGCGACCTCACTGACAGTGGGTGTAATCTTTTGCAGCTGTGGATGCAGGGCAGCTTGGAGCTCAAAGTGAAAGTAGCACAGCAGTTTCAGATCAAAGTGAAAGTAACCGCAGCAGTTGCCAATTTTGGCTTAAAGTGAAAGTAGCAATTATTGTAGACTTGAGCTCAAAAGTGAAAGTAAAAGCATTAGCAAGGCTGGGGCTGGTTGGTAAAGGCTCAGAAAAGATTTTTTTAAATAAAGAGTAAAGGTCATAAAAGGATGGGGTCTTCAACCTCATGTCCAATTTTTCTGGCTCTACAGGAGCTCTTACAAACTAAGGGCCTGGAAATTAAAATAAAGCACATTAGAGAGATTTTTAAAGGAATGTGACGTCGCAGCTCTGTGGTTTGCTGTCACGGGCAGTCTAACGGTGTCCTCCTGGGAGAAGTTAGGGTGAGATTTAGACTTTGCCTATGAGCAAGGAGTTTTAAAGGCAGGCGTGAGATCCATTTGGAGGGTGATTCGAGGTTGTTTGGACGATCAGAGGTGCTGTGAGGCAATTGAAGGGGGTCAGGCTGCTTTAGAACAGTTAAAAGAGGAAAGATCTGACGGGGCGCACAGTGAAGAAGCGAGAGGCCTTAGAACTGAAGGATCAGATTTCAGGGGAAACACTTACTGGGATTTAGAGGATTTTCAGCTTTTGGACCTTGAGAGCAGTAGTTATGAAGATCTATCAAGGTTGGAGGAGTCAGGAGAGGAAAGAGAAACTAAGAAATTGGTTTCAAAAAAGGGAAAGAGGCTAGCCCTGAGGGAGTGCTTGCTTCCTGGGAAGTGTGGCCTTCTGCTGTCTGCTCCCCCAGCTTACTTAGATGGAGGGCGTGGCTTTGGCAGCCGTGAACAGTCCTTTAACCCTGCAGTATGGAGAAAAGTGAGACAGAAACTGGTGTCGGCATTTCCTGTATTCCAAGATCCCCAGGGGAATCATTATGAAGAGCCCCTGGACTTTAAAGTAATCAAGTCATTGGCCGAATCAGTAAGAACTTATGGCATTACCACCTCTTTGGCACAAGTGGAGGCGTTGAATAGACACTGCATGACGCCTAATGATTGGAGCCATCTTCCGAGAGCATGCCTCAGTCCAGGACAATATTTAGATTGGAGATCATTTCTGATTGAGTTTGCTAATGAGGAAGCAGCAGCAAACCAGGCAGCTGGGAACCAGGCATGGGATAGAGACATGCTATTGGGACAGGGTCGTTTTGCGAATCAGCAGACAGGCTACCCTGCACATGTCTATGAGCAGGTCAATAAGATTGGCATCAAAGCCTGGAAATCTCTCCCAAATAAAGGAGAGGTAAGTGGGAACCTAACTAAGATCCTACAAGGACCCACTGAGCCTTTTTCTGATTTCGAGGCCAGATTAGTGGAGGCTGCAGGCCGCATTTTTGGCGATCCTAACACTGCCATGCCTTTGATTAAGCAGCTAGTATATGAGCAATGTACCAAGGAATGCTGAGCTGCTATTACCCCTTACAAAAATAAGGGATCTGAAGTCTGGATGAAGGTGTGCTGAGAGTTGGGGGTGCCCGCTGACTAATGCAGGGCTAGCTGCAGCCATGGTGCAACTCACCAAAAAGAGGAGGAACAACGCAGGGGCCTCAGCAGCTTGTTTCCAATGTGGTAAAATAGGCCACCTAAAGCGGAACTGCCCTGGCCAAGAAAATGGCGTAAGGAGGGATGAGCCATGCCCTATGCAGCCTGGGGTGTGTGTCAAGTGCCGCAAAGGGAGGCATTGGGTAAGTGAATGCTGCTCTATGTGGGATGTAGAAGGGCGACTCCTTAATGGTCAGATGGGAACACGTTCAAAAAATGGGCTTTGGGGCCCCCGACCCCAGGGCCCACAAATATATGGGGCAGTAGAGGATCAGGAGGAGGAGCCAATCCTGGAACGGTGGCCAACCCTGCACCACCTGAGAGACCGCAGAGAGCCACTATTGGCTCCGCAGGGCTGGACCTCCGTGCCACCACCAGAATCGTATTAACTCCTTGAATGGGAGTTCAGGTGGTGGAGTCTGATTTTTCAGGACCACTTAACCCTGACACAGTTGGCCTGCTGATACGGTGGTCGTCATCAGCCCTCAGAGGTCTAAGAGTTCTTCCAGGAATTATAGATCCAGATTACACAGGAATTGTCAAAATAATGGTGGAATCCCCTAAAGGGATTACTGCTATATCTCCCAGGTGATAGAATAGCGCAATTAGTGATTCTTCTTAGCCTACATGGCCACTACCCTGCTGCCCAGAAAGAAAGGAAAGAAGGGGGATTTGGGTCCATGGGCACGGACTTGACATACTTGTCTGTAGAGCTGGATCAGCGACCCATATTGACCTTAACAGTTGATAATAAAAGGATTCGAGGACTGTTAGATACTGGGACTGACAAAAGCATTATAGCAAGGAAGGATTGGCCTTCCGGGTGGCCACTTCAGGCCTCCTCTCAAGCTTTACAAGGCTTGGGGTACACCAATGCTCCTGAAATTAGTGCAAGACAACTTTCCTGGAGAAGTGATGAGGGTCACTCAGGCAGAATACAGCCTTATGTGCTTAATTTACCCATTACACTCTGGGGGAGAGACCTATTAAAAGACATGGGCTTTAAGCTTTGCGATGAATATTCAGTGACATCTCAGGAGATGATAAAAAACTTGGGATTTCACCCAGAATTTGGTTTAGGAAAGCACTTGCATGGTAGGAAGGATCCTGTCATGCCTCAATATAGAGTGCCAAGGCAAAGATTGGGTTTTTCATAGGGGCCACTGAGGATGGCATTCCCATCACCTGGAAAACTGAAACACCTGTATGGGTCCCTCAGTGGCCCTTGTCTTTAGAAAAATTGAAAGCAGCCCAAGAACTAGTGCAGGAACAGCTAGCACAGAAGCATATCATACCCTCTACGTTGCCATGGAATACACCTGTATTTGTGATTAAGAAACGATCAGGAAAATGGAGATTATTGCATGACTTAAGAGCTATAAATAATCAGATGCAACCTATGGGCCCAGTACAACGAGGGCTTCCATTGTTGACGGCCTTGCCTTCAAAATGGCATACCATAGCAGTAGACATTAAAGATTGCTTCTTTTCCATACCGTTACATAAAAAAAAGATATAGAAAGATTTGCTTTCACGCTTCCCTCATGTAATCATGAGGAGCCTGATCAGAGATTTGAATGGGTCGTATTGCCTCAAGGAATGGCTAATAGCCCTACTATGTGTCAGCTATATGTGGGGCATGCCCTGCAACCAGTATGTGAAGCATTTCCTAAGGTGCACTGTGTCCATTATATGGATGATGTACTGTTAGTGGGCAAACAAAGAGGTGAGGTAGAAGAGGCCTATGAAGTGCTGGTGAAAGCACTCCAGTGCCGAGGGCTCTTTATTGCCCCTGAAAAGGTACAATTGACTCAGATTGTTGATTATTTGGGAGCAAAGACTGCTCCTCGAGTAGTTCAACCCCAGAAGATAGAGATAAGGAAGGACAATTTAAAGACTTTGAATGATTATCAAAAATTTTTAGGGGATATAAATTGGATTAGGGGATTTTTAAAATTGGAAAATTATAAGTTAAAACCTCTGTATGACATTCTTAAAGGTGATCCTGCCCTAGATTCCCCTAGGCACTTTACCAAAGAAGCACATCAAGCACTACAGTTGGTGGAAGATAGGTTAAGACAGGCATGTTTGATGCAAGTACAAGAGGATCAGAAGTTGTTGCTATGTATATTGCCTACCTTTAGACAACCCACAGGGGTGCTGTGGCAACAAGGACCTGTGCTAAGGATACACCCTAAGATTTCCCCAAATAAGAGCATTGAGCATTATCCCACAGCTGTTGCTGAGTTGGCCCAGCAGGGTCTTCAACAGGCTTTACAGTTTTTTGGTCTGCTCCCATAGAGCATCATGGTACCTTTCACTGCAGTGCAAATTTCTGTGCTGCGTGCCACCATTGATGACTGGGCTATACTCCGATGCTCCTTCCCTGGTGAATTAGACAACCACTATCCACAGCACCAATTAATGACTTTCTTTAAGGAGCATCCTGTTGTTTTTCCAAAGGTGATGGCTACAGAACCTATTCCTGGTGCAATTAATGTGTTTACAGACAGCTCTAAGACTGGAGTAGGGGTATACATGGCCCAAGGCCAATCACCAGTCCAATGTCAATTTGCTCTAGGAACCCCTCAAATAACAGAACTTCAAATAGTATTAGAGGTTTTTAAAACTTTTTCTTGTGCATTTAATTTGATTTCTGATTCAGTTTCTGTTGTTAATGCCTTGAAAATTCTTGAGGTGGCGGGTCCTATAAGGTCTTTCAGTTCAGTTGCAGGATCTTATTAGGAACCACTCTAGGAAGTTTTTTTCCCCAATACATTAGAGCCCACACTGGCTTACCTGGGCCTCTGAGCAAAGGCAATGCCCTAGTGGATGCCGCCACACGGCAAGAATGGATATTTACCTCCACACCCATTATACAAGCCACAGAATTTCATCAGTTATACCATGTTAATGCCAGAACTTTGCAAAATAAATTTCAGCTTTCTAGGCAAGCGGCCAGGCAAATAGTTTTGGACTGCTCACATTGTGTGGAGTTTCAGCATTCCCTGTCGTTGGGAATTAACCCCTGGGGTTTGCTTCCTCTTAAAGTTTGGCAAATGGATGTGACACATTTTTCTGAATTTGGCAACCTCAAATATGTGCACATGTCAGTTGACATCTATTCTGGTATTATCTATGCCACCGCCCTAAGTGGAGAGAAAGAGCGTAATGTTATTGCTCACTTCCTTTAGGCATGGGCAGCCTGGGGAAAAACCAATGCAGCTTAAGATGGATAATAGCCCAGGATATACCTATACCGGATGTCAATTTACAACCTTTTGTGCACAGATGGGAGTGCAATTGATCCATGGCCTGCCCTATAATCCTCAAGGGCAAGGCATAGCGGAAAGAGCTCACCGAATACTCAAGGAGTGCCTTGTTAAACAGAAAGGGGGAATAGGCCACGGCCATACCCCAAAGGAAAGTCTTTCCCTAGCTCTATTTACTCTTAATTTTTTAAATTTGGATGCTCATGGGGCTGTGGCAGCAGACCGGCATGCCAATCCAGGCACTATGCAGAAAGAACCGGTGAAATGGAAAGACATCCTCACAGGCCGCTAGTGCGGCCTGGACCCTGTTTTAACAAGGGCGAGAGGGTCTGTTTGCATTTTCCCCCAGGATAGAAATGATCCAGTTTGGGTACCAGAGTGTCTGACCAGGAAGACTCAATCAGAAAAGGTAAATGAGGCTGGGGAGCAAGCAGACGATGCAGAAGCTCCTGTTGCTGGCCCTGATGGTGCAGATATGTGCTTGCCATAATTGCAGCCATTTCATTGGCTGCCATAGGAGCCGCGAGCCATATTGTGCAGACTTTGCAGACTTTGAATGCGGTCTTGGCTAATGTAGAATAGGCTCTAGACATACAAGAGAATCTTATTGCCCAGTTAAAAGGGGGCTTGATGGTTATTAATCAAAGGATTGACCTGGTCCAAGAGGAGATTGATACTCTTTGGCAGCTGGCCTAGCTTGACTGTGAATGGAAGTTTTCAGAATTATGTGAGACTGTGTACAATATCAGAACTTTATTCATGCTGCAAATCTGTCTAAACAGTTGTCGAGTTATCTTTTAGAAAATTGGACTGGTGAAATCGAAAACTTGATGACCCAGCTGAGAGTGACCACGGTGATCATGAATTCTACCAGAGTGGATGCCAAACCTGGCAGAAGGACTGGTGTCCTGGTTCTCCGCCACTGTGGATCACTAGAAAGAGTGGGCGGGAATGGGAGCTCTGGCGAGCCTGATGGTGCTGATATTCCTAGTTTGCCTGTGGTGCATTTGCCATGTTAGGTTCCTTCAGTGTCGCGATGCAGCCACGGTTGTCCAAGCATTTTCAGCCATTGGAGTCAGTCAGTCCCCCTAAACTTGCTTGGCCTCCTTAAAGGAGAAGCCTTAAGAATGTTTTGCAGGATGCGAGGCTTAGCACTGCACATGAGTACTCTGGCTTATGGGAACTCATGAGGAGTATGTCTGGTTGCAAACAGGTTGACACCCAACTGCCTGCCTCTGTGAAAATGGTGTCAGACGGGTCAGGGATTGTCTGGGTGGATGACACCTGGAGCGATACCTGTACATATTCCTTTTGCACTTCAGAGACTAGACCTCTGCTTCTGCCTGCTTTTTTTTTTTTTTTTTTTTTTTTTAAATAAAGAAGGGGGATCTGTAGGGAGCTGCTTTGTACCATGCCCTAAAGGTGGCACTGGTTTCTGCCTTCCCTCTTCCTCATGGGATGGTGAGTGCTCTCGGGACTAAACAACTCCTTATTGGCTGTAGGCAAGGATGGTGGCTTGCTTCTGGGCCTCAGGACCTATGGGCGATGTCCAAATGGCATACCGGGATTGGAGGCCCAGAGCGTATTTAGCCACTAGCGGAATTCCCCCAGGGGTTGTTCGTGAGAGAGTGGTCATTCGTCATATGTCTGAGAGTGAGAGTGAGTGAGTGAAAGACAAGAAGATAATTAAAGGCCCGAATAAACTGCAAAGAGAAGGATCCGGTGTTGCGTGTTCCTTGCTGCCGAGGCTGCGCGGGACAGGTTTCACCTTAGGTCCCTGGGAAATCTTTTTGAAGGTTCAGGGTCATCCCATCCCAGTGTTGGGTGTGGTTTGGATCTTATAGAGGAGGCCTTAATTCAAATCAGATATTGGTTGGTTAATCATAGGAGCTTTGTCCCACCATTGCCCTGGCATATCCTGCAGGTAGTACATTAGTAAACTAAAGAGTTGGGGTTGTGTTCATTCTTTTCCATTTCTCCTTCGAATCATGGAATGTACCTTTCTGTACAAGAGACTCTAGCATATAAAGATTGAGGTTCTATGTACATAGACTCCTCCATGATCAGTGAATTGTGTAGGTGATGTCTTCAGGGATGTACCTTGCCATATATTTCTGGAAAAATCACATATAGTCTTGGCAACAGCCTGGATTGTTTAGAGATTTTTTTTGAGACCCTCTTGGCAGATAACTTAATTTCATGTAAACATGTCCCAATAAGGATAGTTTCATGAGTTGAAAAAAGTTGGTCTTTTGGACCTTTGTTTCCCCCTTGTTTAAAAATTTCATTTATATTTTCCTTCATAAATGTATGTAGGTTTTGAACCTTTGATTGTCTTAAGTTCCAATACTGCCCCTCAAATGACCCTTAATTATAGTTGTCTCTGTTCATGTTTCCATTGTATCCTCCTCATTTTTCCCTCTTTCCACTTTATACTCTCATTCCAGTCCCCACAACATCTGTCCATCATTATTTACACTCTTTTTCTCTCCTAGAGAGACCTGTCTGCCAAGCACACCAGTTTCTTGCAATATACCCAACCTCTGTGGTTCTATGGATTATGATTTTGTTACCTTTGACATAATGGCTGATATCTACATCTAAACAAATACACATCATATTTATCCTTCTGGGTCTGATTTACTTCATTCAGGATGATTTTTTTAGACCATTTGCTTACATGCCAATTTCATGATTTTTTTTTAGTCCCTGATAATTTCCTTTTTTTTCTTATGAATAAAGCCTCATTTTCTTATCCATGTATCCCCTTGCTCAAACTTCCTTCCCCCTCCTGCCCCTCCCAGTCACTATCTCTTCTCCTCATCTCCTTCTCTCCTCCTCAGCAATGTCAGGAGGTCCCAACACATTTTCTTTATTCATTTATCTGTTGTGAAACATCTAGATTGTTTCAAGTTTCTGTCCATTATGCAGAGAATAGAAATGAATATGGTTGAACAGTTGCTTGTCTAATAGGATGAAGTCTCCTTTGGGTATCGCTCCAAGAGTGGTATAGCTGAATCTTGTGGTAGATCAGTTTTCATCATCTTAAGGAATCACTACATGGATTTACATAGTGGTTATATAAGAATGTGTTTCCACCACCAGTGAATGAGTGTCCCTCTAACTGTACATTTTTGCCATAGTAAACATTTACTAGCTTTATTAATCTAAAACACATGACAGGTATAAAATAAAATCTCAAAGTAGTTTAAATTTGCATTTCCTGATGATTAAGGATGTTGAACATTTCTTTAAATGTACTCAGCCATCTGAGTTTCCTCTTTTGAAAAATCTATTTAGATCTATAACACAATTTTAAATTGAGTTATTTAGATCCTTAAGCTTTTTTGTATTTTTGATATTAGCTCTCTATTGAATATGTAGTTGGTAAAAAAAAATCTTTTCCCATTCTGTACTGCTTTGTCTGAATCATGTTGTTCTTTGACAATACAGAACAAATTAATCTAGTGCTGTTTTAGTGATATTCTATACAGAAAGTGTGTTCCTGTGCTAATGAGTTCAAGGGTAATATCCCTTTTCTCTTCTGTCAGGTTCAGTGTATCTCATTTTATTTTGAGTGTTTGATGCATTTGGATTTGAGTTTTGTAAAATGTGATAAACATGACTCTATTTAAAATCTTTCACATGCAGCCATCCAGTTTGACCAGTACCATTTGTTAAGATGCTGTCTTTTAATTTGTATGTATTTCTAAACTTTTAAAATCAAAATTTAGTTGTTCATAGATTTGTAGATTTATGTCTGTGATTTCAATTTTATTTAATCTATCTATGTGTCTATTTTTGTGCCAATGTCATGCTATTTTTGTTACTAACCTCAGTAGTATATATAGCTTGAAATAAAAAAAAGTGATACCTCCAGTAGGTTTATATATATATATATATATATATATATATATATATATATATATATATATATATACAGGATTATTTTAGTCATACTGGATTTTTTTGAGTTTCTGTATGAATCTTAAAATTGTTCTTTAAAGAACTGTGAAGAATTGTTTTAGGATTTTGATTTAAATTGTATTAAATCTGTAGATTGATTTTGTTGGATGATCATCGTTAATATATTGATACTACAGATCTCTGGGCATAGTATATTTTTCATTACCTGATATCTTTTGTAATTTATTGAACCAATGTATTAAAGATTTTATCATACAAATTGTTTATGTGCTTGGGTACAGTTACTCAAAGGCATTTTATATTATTTGAAGCTACTGTGAGAAGTCCCTGCTTTCTTTCTCAGACTACATTTTATTTGCATATACAAGATCTAAATAATTCTGTGAGTTAATTTTGCATCTAGATACTTTGCTGAAAGTACTTATCAGGTGTAGAAGTTCCCTAATGGAAATTTTAAGTTGATTTACTCCTGGTACTACACCATCTACAAAATAATTTACTAGGATTTCTTACTTTCCAATTTGTATCTCTTCCATCTCTCTTTCACTTGTTTTACTGCTTTAGTTAAGATTTTAGCTACTGTACTAAATAGATATAAAGAGAGTGCACAAGTTTGTATTGATCTCTTGGTTTTAGTGCTTCAAGTATCTCTCCATTTCAGTTGATGTCACCTATTGGTGTGCTGTAAACTGCCTTTAATATGTTGAAGTATGTTCCTTGCATCCTTAATCTCTTATGACATTTATCTTGAAAATGTATTAGATTTGTTCAAAGGCTACTTTTTTTACCTAATGAGATGATCATTTGCTTTTTTCTTTCAGTTTGTTTATATGATATCTTTATCAGCTTACATAGATAAACCACCTCTGAATCTCTGGGAGGGAGTATACTTGATCATGATGGATACCTTTAGTGTGTTTTAGATTTAGTTTCCATATATTATATTGAGAACCTTTTTAACTATGCTCTTAAAAGAAACTGATTCATAATTTGCTTTCTTTGTTGAGTTTTGTGTTCATTGAGCATTCGGATAATTGTCACTTCATAAAGTGAATAGAGAAGTCATTCTTCTGTTTGTATTTTGTGGAATAATTTGAGAAGTACTGGCATTAACTATTTTTTTTTTAAACTGGGTATATTCTAAAATAAATCCCTTTGGACTTGACGGTGTTTGTTGGAGGGGATTTTTGAATTACTGCTTCTCGTTCCCTACTGGTTTTAGGTCTGCTTAAATTGCTTAACTGATCATGTTTTAACTTTTTTAGGTGGTACAAATGAAAAAAAATAATCTATTTCATTTAGGTTTTTATTATAGTTTGATGGATTACAGGTTTTTAAAGTATGTTTTTATGATTCTTGGATTTACTCCATGTTATTACACCCTCTTTTTCGCTCTCATTTTGTTAATTTTGATTATCCCTCTATGACTTTTAGATAATTTAGCTAAAGGTTAGTCAATCTTATTGATTTTTCTCAGAGAATCAGATCCTTGTTTCATTCATTTTATATCTTTTGATATTTCTGTTTTATCACTTTTATCCCTGTATAGCTGTATATTTCTTATGCTTACAATTTCTTATTTTTGTCCTAGAATTTTCAGGCATGTTGTTAAGTTGATAATATCAGAACTCTCTTAGGTTTTCTCATTTGTTTGTTTGTACATGCAAGCACTTAGTGGCATGAACTTGCCTTTTAGAACTTTCTTTGTTTTGTCCTATAAGTTTGGGTATATTCATTCTTTTAAATTCTAGAAAAATTTTAATTGCTTTTTATTTCTGTGCTAATACATTATATATTCATGGGAAAGATGTTCAGTTTCCATAAGTTTGTAGGATTTCTGTTGTTTTAGTGTCTAGATTTAATTCATGGTGGTCAATTAGGACACAAAGCTTTATTTAGATTTTCTTGTATCTGTTAAGACTTACTTTTGTATGAATATGTGGTCAGTTTCACAGAAAGTTCCAACAGGTGCAGAGAAGAAGTTCTGTGCTTTTGTGTTTGGTTGAAATGATTTGTAAATACTTTGTTCATTTTGAGTTATAACTTCAGTTAGGTCCCGCATTTCTTTGGCTAATTTTTGTCTGGATAACTGGACTATTGTCAAGATTTGGGTATGGATAGTCCTGCTATCAGCATATGAGGGTTTGTTTATGATTTAAGTTGCAGTATTATTTCTTTTGTAAACTTGACTGGCCTTGTATTCTGGTGGATTCATGTTATGAATTGCAATGTTCTTTTGGTATATTTTTCTTTGATGAGTGTTGATAATCCTAACCCTAACACGTAAATATCTCTTCTTACTAATTTTGGCTTGAAATTTATTTAATAAGATACTAAAATGGTAATACAAGCTTGATTCTTAGATCCAGTTTCTTAGAATATGTTTTTTAAATTATTTTGAATTATTTATAAAATAAAGTCTCTTTTCCACCCATGCATCCCCTTGCTCTCCCACCATTCCTCCTCCCAATCCCTTCCTGTCAGTTTTCAGCCTCCCTACTCCCCATCCCCCCATCCCCTCCCCCCAAAATGCAAGAAGTCCCAAGGTGGATCAGGTTAGCATCCATTTCAGGCAGGTCCAATTTCCCCATCTTAATGTCAAGACTGGGTTAGGTGTTTCTCTGGAGGGAATGGGTTGCAAAGTACCAGTCAATGCATAGAAACACAGTTTGATCCCTCCCCTTGAGGCTACACATACTGTCCATGTCAGTGGACAGTTTCTAATCCTTGGAGGACCTACTTTCTTTGATTGAAGGTTCCCCAAGCAAAGAAAGCAGTGTGTGGTGTTTTCTCCATTTTGAGTTTCTAGTTTGTCATTATTTATTCATTGCTTTTTCCTTGGATGTGATTTACCTGTTTAAGTCAAAGTTTTTCTTCTAGTACCTGGTGTAGGGCTAGATTTGTAGATACATATTGCTTAAATCTAATTTTATCAGAGAATGTTCTATGTTTTCTTTTGTGAATATTGTGATTGAAAGGCAAGTTAGTCTATGCCCCATCCAGTGGGTCGTCAACATGGGAGACCACCTACGAGAGAGAATGAAGGGAAGGGAGACACAAAGGAAGGCAGCAGGTCAAACAGGATTCTGATCGAGCTGCGATTTATTGAGATTCTACACATGCTTATATAGCAGAATATGGGGAGCCGGCAATCTTCAAACACCTGCAGGAAGCTGGCCAGGGGAGCAGGATATTGGCAGGGTAAAAGGGTGACTGGTCTTGCTTCAGGGTAGAGCTGCTAGGTAACCTAACCATAGAATGTTCTTGTTATCTTATTCTTTTAGAGCTATTTTTTTATGTTATCAGGAGGGCTGCTAAGTAACCTAGCCACAGAATGTTCCTGTTATTCTATTCTTTAGCATTACTCCTCTGCTACCGTTAAGCAAACTAGAACATCTATTTTACTTTGGAAAAACATCTATTTTACTCAAGGTCGTGCCGGATCAGTGGTTGGTTTCTCAGTAAGTTCCCACGGAGCCTTTAGCTAGAGGCCTGAAGGCTCAAGCCAGGGTCTTGGTCCCTGACAAGTCTATGTTGTATGTGTTGTCTTTTATAGTTTGTAGAACTTCTGTACAGGGCCTTATGGATTTGAAAGTTTCCATTGCGAAGTTGAATATAATTCTTTGTTCCAAACATTCAGTGTTTTAATTATTATATGCTGAGGAGACTTTCTTCTCCTGGCCCAGACTATTTGGTGTTCTATATGTTTCTTGTACCTTCATGGGTATCTCCTCCTTTAGGTCAGGGAAATGTTCTACTATAATTTTGTTAAAAATATTTCCTAAGATTTGAAGCAAGTTTCTTCTTCTTCTTCTTCTTCTTCTTCTTCTTCTTCTTCTTCTTCTTCCTATTATTCTTAGATTTTGCCTACTTCTAGTTTCTCAGAATTTCTGGATGTTTATGCAGTGTCATTTTAAGATTATCCATTTTGTATAACTGGGAGATTCATTTCCTGTGACATGTCCACAATGTCTGAGATTCTTTTTTCTCTCTTTTGTAATCTGTTTGTGGGTCTTGCCTCTGGGCTTCCTGCTCAAGTTCCTCAGTTTATATTCACAGACTTGACTTATTTTATGTGTTTGCTTGTTCTATTTGCACTTTCAGGTCTTGAAATGTTTAATTTTTTTTCAACTGTTGGCATTTTCAAGTTTCTTCAATAAACTTTTTAAAGAATTTCTATGATATTCACTTTTAAAACAAACACTGTTTTAAGGTCATATAATTCAACTATGATGCAGTACTCAATGTACTGTTGTAAGGTTGTTGGGTTCTAGTGTAGACATAGTGCCCAGTTACTATTATTAAATTTTTTATACTGGCTTTATATTCATCTATATTTGAGGAAAATTGTAATTGTAGATGCTGATATCTGTCTTGTCTTTGTTGGTTTGATGTTTTGTTCCTTGGTTTCTGTTATCCTACCTATTTCTTAGGAGAATGTTGTGGCTATGTTTTGCCTTGTAGGCTTATAGGTGAGATCTTTAGGGGTTCCAGGTAAAATGTGTTTCTGTATTTTGTGAAGATACACTTAGGAATGAAGATTAGTTATGAGAGGGTGGTAGACTGAATGGGTCGTCAGGAAGAATGAAAGCAACTATTCCAACAGAATCTGCTTATTTTAATGGGAATAAAATCAGAAAGCAAGAAGAGGCTGCAATAGGTTCTCTGATACAGAGCAGGAAACTGAAAGATTGATTATAAAATAAATGAGGAAAAGCGAAGAACTGAAGCTTGTCTACATGTTTTGTTGACCTATTTGGATCTTTGGCAGACTTGGCTGGAGGGTTATCATATAATATCCACTGGAGTTGATGCCTGGGATAAAGTTGGCAGTAGGGAGGATAGAGTTGGTGTGGTTTAATGTAGAGCAGGGCATGTAGAGAGGTAAGGCTGAAGCAGGAGGTTTGATTCAGACCTGAGGATAAGACTGAGGGATTGGATTTTGATGAGAGGAGATCTGCAGTTAGCCAACCTTTTTACTCAACCTCTATGGCCAATATATTCCTGAGGAATGCCTGCTGATGCTGGAGACTTGGATTATAGAATGAGTGGGTGGGGGAGGGGTGGTTGGAGAAAAAACCTGGTAACTGACCAGAGATGAGATGTGAGTATCAAGGAAGAGGAGGCGGCAACAGGTGGTCTACTACAGAAATAGTTATGAGTCATGGGAACTGAATTTGGAGGCTCAAAGGGAAATGTGTAAATCTGTAGGAAGCCAACCTGTTTCCTTGTCTGGCATGATCTGTGGGTTCCCAAGGAATATTTTCTGTTATTTGAGCCTAGGAAAATGATATGGTGAAATTTGGAGAAGAAGTTCTGCATGAGCCATTGGAGATGTGGACAGAGAGGAATGGGAGACTTCAGAGGGTGGTCTATTGCAGTGCTGAAGACAAAACTCTGGGATTTGGAAAAGAGAAGGGAGAATGCACTAAGCCTATCTGCTTCCCTGATCGTGTCAAAACATAAAATTCCAAAGTGAGAAAATAGCTTCATTTGAAGATTACTTAGGGGAAACCCTCAGCTCAGTATTACAAATAGAAAAGGGTGGAAACACTGCTTCCAAAACCATGGGATTCATTTAGTAAGTAAGCATTTTACTCTGTAGACATGAAACAAAGGCAATGAAAATATTACCACTTTGGTGGAGCTTCTTAACTCCTGTTAATATTTATTAGTTTCCTTTATTCCTGTTATAGTATGTGTTTTTTTCTGTAATTATTATAGGAATTTCCTAGCTGTCACAATTCTGCCATGCTTCTGGATTCAGTCTTTTCCTTAATATCTTTACCCAGTCACTCATGACTTGTTTATGTTCTGGATGAAAAGAATTTTGGGTAGAGAATGAATGTGTGGCTGGCTCATCAGTGACACACCATCCTGGCTTTTCTGATTTCAAGTATTGAAATTGTTGCTTCTTACCCATCTGATTTTTGATCTGTTTATAGTTTACTCATCATTCTCTTCCCTTGCTATTTATTAGAACTAATTTTTAAGTCCTTAAAGCTTGACATATGTAAAGCATTAAAATAGATGAAAAATTCTATTGAAAGACAAAGGTAACCAGACGTGATTGTAACATGGGCAGAAAACAGCTGACTACTCAACCATCTGTTCACGGAGCCCAAATTCCCTGTCATCACAGCCATCTGGAAATTCCGTCTGAAAATGAGCTCCTTTCACCTAGAGTGTCATTGAAATCAATCATGAGTTTAATCATTGGTCTCCTCCTTTCCAGTCTCATCTTTTATGATTTTTTCAGGTTTCACCACTTAGATAATCCTCTCTACTAACTTTCAGCTATCATTATACTGTGCAAGAGCATCAGTTCAGCTTATAGCCTATGTCCTCCCTGGTGGAGGCACGTTCCCTTATTTCTGATTCAAAAATTTTTCTGTGGGCATTGTCTTCTTATATTTCTGCAGATAATCAAATAAAGAAATAAAACCATGAATAAGGCCAGAGCTATTTCTTTTCCTTCATATTAATAATTTTATTTTCCTGCCATTAATAACTATGTGATTCAATTTTTATTATTTTATTTTCATTGTGAGTATATAATACATATGATAAAATAAACAAATTAACTCAAGTTATGTTTAATAGGTTATAAAAATAGGATATTTGTACATATTTGTGTAAGTTCAGAATCTCCAAACTGTATTGTAAGCTGTATTGTATTATTAAGTATAATTATTGTATAAAATTCAGATATAGATCTCATGTAACTATAATCACAAAATATTTAACATTAACATATCAAATATTATTGGAGAGAAAGATTGGCTTAGTGAAGAAAAGCACATTGTAAATTGGTGTTATTTTTGTATGTTAATCTTCTTTAAAAAATGAAACCTGCTTTGATCTTATGTTAAACATTTGTAGCAAATATTCCCAAAAACTTTGATCTGACAACATAATCCTAATTATGTTCAAGAAGCTTCATGATTCATAAAGGTGTGAAAATTGGGATCTTTAACAGTAGCTCCAAAAGTTCAAAACTTATGAACAAATAAGAAAAAAAATTAGAAACAGACAGCACTAGAAAGAGTCTCTTTCTTTAATCTCTGACTTAGCTTCCTCTTATTACTGGACTACTGGTCTGCAGATTAATATGCTATTTATGAAATCCAGTCCTCCAGAGGTGAACTGAAAGCCTCTCAGTTTCACACAATTCTTCCATCACATTATCTTCTCATAGAGCCTGACAGTCTCAATGATGCTACTTTATAGACTCCTTGGCAAAAACTGGTTGTTGAAAATCCACACATCAAAAACTAACCCCACAAAAGTTTGCTGTCCTAGGGTGGGAGAACATAAATGTGCTTGATCTCATATTGTTTGAGATATGGCTGTGTATGTAAACTCATCAGAGGCAGCAAGTTAGAAGTAGTAGGGAAAAGGAAAGCTGCTGCTTCTCCCTGAACTAAAGCTTCTGAAGCTGGAAGCAAACAAGGTAACATAAAAGGAAACAAACCCAGGACAAATTGGCCACATTCCAAATATTATTTCACTTTCAACTTTGTTGAACATCCTTGTTAGATATTAGTAGAAGCATGAAGAAAAATAAAATAAGGTAACAAGTATCAAACAAATTGATATCAAATTTGTTATTAAAATTTCAGAAAAATGATATTATAAATTTATGCATCTGCATTAAGAATTCAAAACAAGATAAAAGTATTATTCTAAGTTGTTACATTTTATAAGTTAGGTTCTTTTTTTTTCATTTAATTCTCAGGTTATCTAAGTTGTTTTCAGGTAGAAATGAATCCTTACACATTTTAACTGCTTAATCTCAATTTAAATCTTACATCTGGTGAAGACACACTCTTGAAAGCTGATGACAGCATTGTCATTGGACAGATGATTAGTGCTGTACTATAAGCACTGCTGTCATGCATTTTAATTTTTTGTAAGTAAATTAAAATAGGACTTAATTATAATATTTGTCAGCATTCATTTTTCTAGTTTAATATTGTACCATGATAGATAACACTGATTATGTGTGATAAATGTTTAATAGCAGAAAATGAGGGTAGTTAGTTCTAAGCACATTTTCTCTTTTAATGTCTTCAATACTAAACAAGGTGTACTTTTCTTGTTATTTTTCTCTATTGCTTAGTTTATTTACAGAAACTTTTAAAAGGTATTAGACTATCAGGCAGTAGTTTCTCTTAGATATGAACAGAAAAGGTGGAAGTAAGTGTACTCATTTCAGATATTTGATAGACCAAGCTACATTGACTGTCTCTTTACTCCTGGAATTTCTGTGTAGTTTGTTACATGTGGCTTTTCAGGCTTGTGTGTACTTGTGGTATGTAGTGTGAGATTCATGGTTTTGTAATCTAAAATGTGGCCATATCGAACCCAGTTCCAGTTGCAAACATGAGTGGTTTAATGACAAGTCATTTGAAAAGACCTTGGTGCCCAGCAGTAAGACAAAATGATATCCTAAAATGTGCAGGCAAATGAATGGATTTGGAGAATATCCTCCTGAGTGAGATATCACAAACCCAGAAAGATAAGCAGAGGATGTACTCATTCATTAGTGGACTTTAAACGAAAAGCAAAGCATTCCCAAGCTGCAAACTACAACCACTGAACAGCTTGGGATCTGAAAGACCTTGGGTTGGCACCTTGGATCCTACTCCTTCCAGAGGAACACCTGACCTAGTTTTGATGTTGGGGTGAGGAGAGTGGATCTGCCTGGAGTGGATGCTGAACTAGCCACCTTGGGACCTTGGGACCTCCTGCCCTTGCTGGGAAGGAGATAAGGAGATGGGGAGAAGAGGGAGTGACTGGAAGGGGAGGGAGGGGAAAGGGAGTTTGAACAGGGAGACATATGGATTAAAAAATGAGACTTTATTCAAAAATAAAAAGGAAAAAAAAAGAAATTCAAAGTTGTATTAAAAAAAAAAAAGATTAAGCACAGAGCTTCACACCTTCTCTGAAGAGTTTCATTGACTGAAGTTTTCACTTCCAGGCCTACTGCATCTCATATCCAGATGTTCCACCATATTTTGCGTCTTTTCAAGGGTAAAGATTGCAGTGAGAAGATATACATATGTGGACTATAATATATAATGGAAAACTTTATACAGAATATGAGTCTTAAAACCACATTTCACTTTTAAAACTGAGAAAAGAGCTGAGATTATGGCTGAACAGGTATGAGCACCCGCTGTACAAGAATGAAGATTTAAGTCTAAACCTCCAGAGCTCATGGGAAAACCCAGAAACATCACAATTTCCTGAGGCCCCAGTGTTAATGTTGTGGAGCAGAGACAGCAGATCCCAAGAGAATGCTAGCCAGTCAGCCTAGCTGAAACATCAATGACCAGATTCACTGTTGCAAAAGAATAATAAGGCTAGTGATAGAGCCCAAACCCCTCAATGTGTGCATGTATACACACACACACACACACACACACACACACACACACACAAGCATGCACACAAGCATACACACAGCTACATATGTAAAATACAGTTTGAGCTAAAAATGTAGTTTAATGTTACAGTCTTTCCTAGAATTCAGAGACTCCAGTCTAATCTTCAATAGTAAAAAAGAACAAGGAAGATCATTTAGAATTTGTATTATTTGGCTAAAATATATTTTAATGAATGGTACTATAATTCTTAACTAATAGCTCTCCACAAACATAGCATTGAAACTGCTCATCTTTTTTCTAATTATATGCAGAGTCTTGAGAAAAATATAATATCCTTTAATCAATAAATCTTTGTTCAGCAAAATAAATACTGTTATTTTAATTTGGAGGAATTTGAGAAAATGTGTGTTTAAACAGATAAATTTCCATATTCCGTCATGCATGACCACATATATTATTTAAAAGCTTAATGTTTCATTGGATATAAAATAATAAAAATACATATTTGTTTGTAATCCAATTACCTATTTTAATTAAAATCCAACCCTCTCATCATTACTTTTTTGATCTGAAATAAAATATAGCTAATGCTGTCATTATTATAAATACATTCAGTATGTCTTTAAAGTAATTAATTATGTTATTCAGTATGTGTTACTTGAGACAAAATCCTTTCTTTAATCTCATGTTGGTTGCTAAGGCTGATTTAAAAATTACTCAGATAATATTTCTTTCCTTAATAGCCGTACACAATGTGAGGAAAGTCCTTGTAATAAGTGCATAATGCTTAAAGGATGTTATTAAAGAGAAGAATTCACAAGAAGAGAGTCTTAGTATAATATTGAGCAATCATTGAAAGTAGGGGATAAAAATTGAAACCTCATTAGCAAGGGCAAGGGTGGGCAGTGTTGTTTGTCATATCAAAAACTATGTAATTCTATCGAAAATCCCTAGTCAACAATTGTGATTCTTTCAAGTGTTCTTTAGTGTGATGATATATTTTATAGTTAAGTGTCCTTCTCTCTCTCTTCTTTTCTCTACTCTGCCCTGCTCCATTTAACTCTTCCTCATCCTTTATACCTTTGAGCTTTTTATATGTCTTCATTTCATATCTCACTCCCTGGAATTATCTTTCTAGGTCTATTTTCTGATCACTTGACCCTTATAGGTATTTCCCATTCAAAAAAATTTTCAGAAAATTCAAAGATAACATCCAAAAATAAGTGAAAGTGTGTGTTTATGAGTTTATGACTATTGATTACCTCTCTTTAAATATTGTTTCCAAATACATTAATTTGAGTATGAATATTATAATTTTCCATAAAACTCTAGTAATAGTCCATTGTTAAATTAAACGTATTTTCAATATCCTTACTTCAGTTGTTAGACATGTAGGCCATTCCATTTTCTGACTATTGTATAGGCCAATACATAAGCCAGTATCATTGTAGTAAAATATTGAGTTCTTAGGGTATGTAGCTAAGAATTGCAAACTTACATGTTCTAGCTTTTCCAGGAACAACTACACTGATTTCCACAATAGTAGCAGATTTAATTCCCACCAAAATAGGATAAACCCCTTTCCCCAATCCATGCCAATACTTCTCATTGCTTGTTTAGTTTTTTTTTTACATTCTGATTGAAATAAGATGAACTCTCAATGTAGTTTTTTAACTATTTTCTGTGACTAAGGATATTGCCCATTTTTTAATGTTGCCAAGTAAGTCAGTTGTGTTTCATCTTTTGAGAACATTATGTTTAGAAAGTTAGAAGAAAACAGGTTTAATTTGTATTGTTTGTTTTTTATGTTGAAGTATCATCACCAACATCACCAGTATGTTATAGAAATTAACCTTCTCTCAGATATATAGCTGGTAAACATTTTTTTTTTTTTGCATCTTGTACATTACTTGTACTCAAGTAATGATGTGTGGAATGAATGGGCCCTAGAGGCATCTAAGAGCCTGTAGATGAGCCTGTCCTCAGCCAGTACAAATTGCTGATGACTGGTGCCTTAAGACATGTGCTCCTAGTACTTCCTCATAAGCCAACGTGGCGTCTGTCTGGGACCTTGACAAAAAGGAGCCCTGATACAAGATGACCAAGGTCAGTGAACAAATAACATGCCACAGCCTTATATACCAGCAAATCAAATCCCTTTTCCCTGGGAGGAGGATCTGGGAGAAGGGTATTTAAGGCTTCCTTTCCCTACATAAAATGAGACTTGCTTGTTTCAAATTCTCTCCAGAGATTGTGTCATTGTTTCTACACCTTCTTAGCCTCTCTTCCATGGTAAACTGTCAGAGTTTCAAACAGAAAAATATCAACATCTGACACTGAACCAGTTGTACCCCAACAATGATGCCCATGCTGTATAAATGATTTTGAGTTTCATAAGATCACAATTGCTAGTTGTTGGCCTTAACACCTGTGATATATTTAGGTTCTGTTTAGAAAATATTTTTCGACATAAGGACACCTTCAGATTGTGAAGACCCTGTGTCCAGAGCAGAATAAGAGGTGAGCAAGTTCCAATTCCTAGGCCTCCCACAGACATCCTCTCAGAAGTCTGGAACACAGCCCCAAGTAGGCCACCACACCTAGCCCTGCTCTAAACCAAAGCTGTTGGAACAACATCCTCCCTCCAGCAATCTTCAGAAACACACAGCACGAGAGACATCACACAGCCAAACTCTGGCTCCAAAGCAAGCTGCAGCATTACACATGGACACCTTCAAATTGTCCAGATGATGGGTCCAGAGCTGAATAAAAGACCATGCAGACCCCTTGTGCAGAGCAGACTGGAGACAAACAACCCCTGGACTCACAACTGACTAAGAACTCACTAAAAGCTGATTAATTGTGAACCAAAAAATCAATCGGCAGAGGCCAGTGCAAGAATACATATAACTTTAAAAAGAACAACAAGGCACCACCAGAAGAAGCTGATGGTACCACAACACTAAGACTTGGACAGAGAAATGAAGAGAAACAGAAGGAAACAACCTTAAAACAACTTTATGAAGATTATACAAGCCTTAAAAAAGGATATAAAAAATTTCCTTAAAGAAATAGAAGAAAATAAAATGAAAAATTGGAAGAGATTAACAAATCCTTTAAAAAAAAAAAGCAAGAAAAGAAAAACCAACAACTGAAAAAAAAAACATTCCAAGAAATAAAAATTGAAATAGAAGCAATAAAGAAGGCACAAAATGAGGCAAAGGTGAAAATAGAAAATCTGAAGAAACAAACTGGAACTACATAAATAAGCATAACCAACTGAATCCAAGAGATGGAAGATAGATTCTCTGGAGTAAAAGATACAATAGTGAAAGTAGATCTATCAAGGAAAATGCTAAAACTCAAAAAGCCATAACATAAAATGTCCAGGAAATTTGGGACACCATGAAAAGACTAAACTTGAGAATAATGGGAATAGAAGAAGGAGAAGAATACCCTCTCAGAGACACACATAATATATTCAATAAAATAAAAGAAGAAAACTTTTCCCACCTAAAAAAGGAAATGCCTATAAAGATACAAGAAGCTTGCACAACACCAAATAGATTAGATGCCCCAGATAATTCTTCTGACCACATAATAATCAAACCACAAAACATACAAAACAACAAAAACAACAAAATATTAAGATCTGCAAAGGAAAAGGACCAACTTACCTATAAAGGCAGACCCATGAGAATAACACCAGACTATTCAATTGAAATAATGAAAGCAAGAAAGTCCTGGTCAGAAGTCATACAGATGCTAAAAGAGCATGGCTGCTAACTCAGACTACTCTACCTAGCAAAATTACCAATCACCATAGCTACAGTAAACAAGGTATTTCAGGACAAAATCAGATTTAAACAATACCTATCCACAAAGCCAGCCCTACAGAAAGCACTAGAAGGAAAACTCCAACCAAAGAAACCCAGATATACTCATGAAATCACAAACAATCAATAATCCCACAGAAGAAAAGCACAAAGAAAGGAAATACACACAAGCTACCACCAAAAATAACAGGAAACAACAATCAGTGGTCACTAGTATCCCTTAATATCAATGGACTCAATTCACCTATAAAAAGATACACCCTAACATGATGGATAAAAAAGCAGAAGCTCTCTTTCTGCTGCATACAAGAAATACACCTCAACTTCAAAGACAGACACAGGCTCAGAGTAAAGGGTAGAGAAAAGATTTTCCAATAAAATGGCCCCAAGGAGCAACCTGGTGTAGCTATTCTAATATCTAACAAAATAGAGTTCAAACTAAAATCAATCAAAGGAGACCAAGATGGACATTACTTATTCGTCTCAGGAAAAATTGATCAAGATGAGATCTCTATCCTGAATACTTATGTCCCTAATATAAGGGTACCTACATATCCAAAGGAAACACTACTAAAGCTTAAAACCCACATCAAATGTGATACTCTAGTATGGGAGACTTCAATATGTCACCTTCACCCTTTGATGGGTAAATCAGACAGAGACTCAACATAGAAATAAGGGGTCGAACATATGTTATGATGCAAATGGACTTAATAGATATTTACAAAAGCTTCTAACCAAACAAAAAGAAATATATATATATATAAATATATTTTTTAGCACCCCATAAACTTTCTCTAAAATTGACCACATACTTGGTCATAAAGCAAATATCAATAGATATGAAAAATGGGAATTACCCCTTGTATCATATAAGACCACCATGATCTAAAGTTAGAATTCAACAACAAAAATCAGAGAATGTCTACAAACTCATAGAAACTGAACATCTCTACACTGAACCACCTCTGGGTCAAGGAAGAAGTTAGGAAAGAAATCAAAGGCTTCCTGGAATTTAATGAAAATGAATCCACAACATACCCAAACTTATTGGCCACAATGAAAGCAGTATTAAGACAAACTTTCTTAGCACTAAATGCCTATATGAAAATCCAAGAGAATTCTCACACAAGAGAAATAATAGGACAGCTGAAGACTTTAGAACAAGTAGAAGCAAACTCACCTAAAAAGAGCGAAAGGCAGGAAATAATCCAACATAGAGATAAAATTAGTACAAGAGAACAATACGAAGAATCAATGAATCAAAGAGTTGGCTCTTTGAGAAAGTCAACAAGGTAGACAAACCCTTATCCAACCTAACTGAAAGGCAGAAAGAGAAAGAGTTTCCAAGTTAACAAAATCAGAAAGGAAAAGGGGGACATAACAACAGACACCTAGGAAATCCAAAGAATCATCAGGTCATACATAGAAAATCTATGCTCTACTAACAAGGAAAGCCTAAAAGAAATGAATAGCTTCCTGGACAAGTACCAATTAACAAATGTAAATCAAAGTCAGATTAAAGAACTAAACAGATCTATAACACCAAAGGAAATTAAAGCTGTTATTAAAAGTATAGAAGAAAAAAAAAAAAAAGCCCAGGACAAGATGGTTTCACTGCAGAATTCTACCAGACATTCAAAGAGGAACTAATACCAATACTCAACAAAGTGTTCCTTACAGTAGAAACTGAAGGAACACTGCCAAACTCTTTTTATGAGGCCACAAACACCCTGATACCCAAGCCACTCAAAGATGACAGGAAAAAAAAAGGTAATTACAGACCAATCTCCTTCATGAACATTGATGCAAAATACTTAACAAAATTCTGGCAAACATAAAACAACAACATATAAAAAAAGTCATCCACCACCATGATCAGCTTCATCCCAGAGATACAGGGATGGTTTAGTATACAAAAAAAAAAAAAAAAAAAAAAAAAAAAAAAAA